>WYDF02167796.1:11026-22202 GCA_009867245.2 Adranes taylori
TCCATGTGTTTTCTGCTAGATATGTGACAAAAATGACAGAAACTTCCAGTAAAGTAATTGGAAAAGAGACGCGTTTGGCCTACTTGCCATTCATGATCAACACCACATCTCAAACGCTTCAACCATTGCCTGTGCGCAGCATTCATGCTTTGATGCACACTTTGGTTATGTATTAATCTCTCCAAACCTTAGCTGGAGCAGCTGCCTTTTCAATCTTGATTTTGTTTTTAAATTTGGTGAACCAGAACACTGTAACTTGTTCCAAACCTGAAGGACCTTAAAATTTCTTAAAGGCGATCTTCGTTTATATTATTATATGATTGAGGGTGTACATTTAAGTTTTGTCGAACAGCAGCTTTCCAACTTTGCTTATCTTCTTATTTTTGTTGAAGCAGAACACTGTCACTTCCTCAACACTGGAAGGACCTTGAAATTTGTTCAGTGCAATCTTCGTTTATCTTTTTAAATGATTGGGAGTATGCATCCAATTATGCTGGAACAGCTGCCTTCCCAATCTTGATTATTTTCTTACATTTGTTATTTATCTGTCTTGGGTCGACGTACTGCGGCTATGACGTCACTAGTTCAAAATTACAAGGTTCAAAAACCATGAACAACTGTCGTAAAACTTTTGTGTAATTTTGTCGTGGCTCGATGTATCGTAGCTCAGTCGTGGTTCTCACAGCGAGCAACGACGGTAGGAAACAAAAGTATTACGACCGTTGTTCAATCGCTACATAAATATTCTCAATACTCTTTCCAAACTTGAACTACTTCCGATAGTTCAGTCACCAGCTGACTCTCATTGTTATTAATAGCTCAGGTCGGATGGGGCGGTTGGCGTGTTGTTCGCTTTGTTTTCTAAAAACGGTCACCTGTTTTGTGCCTCAGCATTGATCGTATTTAGATAGCTGTTTTTGTCCTTGCATTCTCTCTGAATCGTTCTTGATAGTTCTGAGTACTTTCCACACGTCTATCGATCATCAAATTCTTTCACTTTTAGGTGTCGCCTTTTATTTATTGGTACCGGAATATCTTTGGAGATCTATCTTTGTCGCGCTGAAGTTGTTGAGGTTTATACAAATGCCGTTTATTGAATTAGGTTGTTAAACTTGCACTATTGAAGTTCTACCTAAAGCCGTTCCGCATCTGCAAGTTCTTGTTGAATGAAGAGGTCCCGCTATTTTGAGAACGAAGCAGGGCCTAAGAGAGGTACTAATAAAATTAAGCAGCGGGACTTCTCAGCCTCAAAAACAATTCAAAAAATGTTCGTTACGATTTGAAATTTGATTAAAATATTATTCTCTTAAATTAATAATAAAAAAATCCAAAAACAAATCTCACAGTTGATGGGTCAATCGTAATGTTGTAATTGGATGTTATTACTGTTGTAAGCTTCGATGCAGGAGACACTGATTTAATGCAGGTGACACTCGTTTTCTTTTCTAGCTGACCTTTTTATCTCACAACTACATTTACTCTATCTATTTGTAGCATTGGCTTGTTTAATCCCACTTGTACTAATATTTAAATGAACTTACTATTAAATTTACCTATACTTATTTAAATGCTGCAATCGTGTCACCACCTTTAGTTTCAAATCTAGTTACAATATTTTTTTCTTTTAGATACATATAGAACACCATTTAGCGTTAATAAATTATACTAATAGTATCCTTAATAATGTTTGTTTACTTTCACGGCGGTGATATACGAATTTATGCGGAAGATGAGCGAAAATGTAGCCCAACATCGATCCCAAAGCATTAGCCAATATTTTTGCATTCAGTCCCAGTCCCAGCATCAAAGTGTCCGAGCTCCTATAGTTTTATTATACCAATATTACTGCGTGTAAATCTAACGCAAAATATGTCGTGAAATTCTATCTCAGATTTTTTTGTTTGATTAAATATTGGGAAAGCCTGATTTAGTAAATCAGTGTTGGACTATAAATTTCCCGATAGTATTCGACTATTCCATTCACCCACTTCGTTTGTTTCCATTACTTGCTTAGAAGCAATCAATTTTCCAAAGCGCTCCTCTAGTGTCGCGCTATTATTCATGCAGAAGCCAATATTAGTTACACGACTATAAAACTAACTCATTGATCGATCGTAAAACATTATTTCTACGTGTTTTTCTTTTACTTCTATATATTAGTTTGTTTACGATCTTCCAAACACTGTAGATATATGTTTTGTATTTTTTAATTGTTTTTATTGAATGTTGTAAATCACCTGAAGTTGTAATTATAATTGGTTTCTTGTTAAGTTTAAAAACCTACGAGTCGCTCATAATTGTTTGTTCTGAAAATATGGAATGTCGGAGCTCGTCCGTTTTTAGAACTTGCTGAAATGTTAAAATAACTATTCCGGTTTTCAATCAAGCGTAATATTTTAAATTCAATTAAAAACTTAATTATTTGTAAACACTTGTTTCAGATATAGCTTTAACCTATAATATTTTTATTTTTAATATTATATAAACTTATTTACGTTCTTGTTTTATAAAAAGCTAGTTAAGAAACAACTTTTTTAAATAAACGAAAAATTAATTGAATAGCTTGCAAAGAACACAAAATACTAAATTGCGGTTTAGTCTGAGGAGCCACTTAAAAACAGACCATTTTATAATGCATTTTATTTATGAGCTGATCATAGAAATAACAAGCTGAATACAGTTAATCTGTGGGCTGATTATAAATTTGGGATAGAATTCTTTTGCCCAACTATGTCTCGCAAGCGAATGCATTTTATACTTTAAAGATAAAATAGCTAAAAGAGTTCTATATAGACTTGCCCTGTCAGTCTTATTTTTATTGAAAACAAACAAATTAAAGTCAACGACAACAGATGCAGAAAACAAATGGTTTACTTGATTTGCTTTTCGAGTCTACTCCATCGGATTATACTAATCATGATGAAAAGATGTATCTGGATATCTTGCGAAAATCGAATGCATGATATCGCAATTTCGATATCACTTTGAAAATGACTATAATGTAAACGATGATGTTGCTCTTAATAAATATGATAATTCTGATAGAAAGTCTGATAATGATGTAGTTGAAAGCATTGACACTATAAGCGATGAAGGAGAATCATAAAAATCCTGATTTTAACTTTGCTAGTGATGGTTGGGATACCAAATCTTACACTGATGTAACTCGAATCATTGAGTCTACAAGCGGTGATAAAACAGTAATCAAAGTCTCAGTTTAAACCTGTTGATGATGATGGAACTGAAAACAACGATGATAAATGATAATGAAGACTCTACAAGCGACAAAGGGAATTATCAGACTCTTCAGCTCTAGCTGAAATTACTCCAGGTATAATTTTGAAGCGTGTTGCAGAATCAAAAGAACTTGTTAACACATGTATTTCACTTGCGAACGGCTACGTAAAATTTACTTGGTTGATCAATTATCAAATCGCTCGGTTAATATAGCTCGGTTTATTAGTAACATATTTTTAATAAAGTTTTCAAGAAATAAAGATATTGTAGAATAATCAAACCCAAACAATATAAAAATTACTTGATTTCTTTCCAAAACTCAAACTATATCTCTATTAGCTGCATATGTTTTCTTACCAATTGAATCTGATTGCCTATTATGAGTTGTTTCCCTATCACATAAATATATTTTGTCTAATAATTGAATCTGTTTCCATACCGATTGAATTAGTTTTGTTTGTCTGTTAATTGTCTGTAATATGTTTCCCTGCCAATTGAATCTCTTTCCCTAGTAATAAATCTGTTTTATTTGTCTATTAATTGAATCTTTTCCCCTACCAACTGAATCTGTTTTTGTCTATTCATTGAACCTGTTTTGTTTGGAATATGTATCGGTTTACTTATAAAATGAATTTTTTGTTTATTAATTGAATCTCTTTCTATACCACTTGAATCTGTTTTGTCTGAAATATGAAACTGTTTCCATATCAAAGGAATCTGTGATGTCTATTAATTAAATTTGTTTTCTATTCGATGAGTCCTGATCCTTACCTAATCCTGACCTGATCCTTACCTGATCTTCACCTAGTCCGTACCTGTTCCTGACCTGATCCTGAACTGATCCTTACCTGATCATGGCCTCATTCTAAACTGATCCTGGCCTGATCCTCACTGATTCCTGATACCTGATTCCCTATAAATTGAGCCTGATTGCTTGAAAATGCTACCTGAGTTCCTATAAATTGGCACTGATTTCTTTAAAATGCTACCTGATTCCCTCAGAAACATTATATTGGAATTTAAAATAGACAATTGCTAATTATATTTAAGCATTTTATTTATTTATTCAAAAGTTTTCGAAACACCCTTGTATATTATTTTTAGATCGATCATAGTACCTTTTATTTTAAATCTAATTATAATTATTTGTTTTTTAATTTAGCGCCAACTAGAGTTCAATTTGAGTCGGGATTTCTCACGAATGAGTCCCAAAAAAGTAGCAAAGAACCACCGAAGCCCCGAAAAATTAGACCGGAAATGAACTGTCAATGCCGTTATCAGCGTATTTTTGGATTTTCTTTTGGGTTGAGGTGGCCGGTTGGCGGATGGTTGGTAGGAATAGTCGGCTAATCATTTAAAAAGTAACTATTTTGTTGGAGAATATGTCACAATTGATGAAAGGTTGGCGGTTTGACGAGGTAGATGTCAAATTCGTCAATTAATACCTAGTAGCCTTTAAATTGAATCGGCTATTTTTCAAAGATCTCTTGTCAAATTTTCAGCAATTTTGGAACAAGCACAGAAACAGTTTTCTTAGACATCGATAAATCGCGCACTTTTGAAAGGACTTCCTATTAGATACGTTGCTACAAATTTGTAAGAAAATTAGGAATTTATGAAGGCTCCACGTCGTTGACACGTGGCTTTTCAAAAACAAACAGGTTTGGCGGGACTAATAGTTTACAATCATTTTATCTCCATCATTGTGGGATTAAGTCACCGTTTTTAGTGCTATATAATTGTCATTGATAGTGATTTTTTTTAATAGCTTTGGAAAGTGAGAACGAGTGAAGAGGAACTACAAAATAATTATTAACGAAAAAGGGGTACTCGTTATACTGAGAAATATAAAATTAATAGTATCAAGAAAGCTCGTAGACGAGTACATAAGTTATGCAGGAAAAGTTGGAAACTGGATAACAGGATCATCATGCTTATAAGTTCTAAATATTAACTAAATATTTTGTACTCTATATTAAACTAAAGTTAGAGGTTATGTTTGGAGTACCCATCAGAACGCCTCCAAAATTTTTCCCCTAAAGGTTTTTTTTAATTTTTAGAATATTGCGGACAATTTTCTTATCTCTTTTTATGTGCCGAATGAAATGTTTTAATAAATTTTCAAAATAAAACCAAATTACAATTGTTGGCAAATTTAAACAGTTCAATGTTGAACAAGATGCAACTTTGAAATCATTGATAAATGTATGATGGACCCAACACTAAATCAACAGGAATAGTAAAAAAATTTCCTACCCAAAGTAGTGTAAGTCATATGCAGCGGAGAAAGAGAACAAGTCATGATACAGGACACATGAATCATAGCTGTATGCCAGATGCAAACACATAATCGATCATTCGTCCACAGCACGCAGTCAATATTCCCGTCATCAAGAGCTTGGAGATTTAGTTAAGCAATATTTCTCTGCATCGAGCTGACAACGGCCAGGAAGAAACCCAAAAAGTCACAGCTGAAGATCTGCAGCTAATAAAAACTAGAGAAGAAGAACTGAACTAGAAACTCAAGCAGTCAATTTGGCACCACGTCAAGACGCATGGACAACACTAATCGGCACATAGATCATCATAGGACTCATGGCTGCAGGATTTCTCATCACGACGGTGTGGAAGAGACTACAGGGACGAAGGACGCGACAAGACATCAGAATTATAGAGCGACAAAAAGTTTCGGCCATACGCCATCCGATCGAGCTTCAATCCCTCCATTCTGAGGCGGCAGCATGTCCAAGTCAGGACAGTCCGAAATGCTCAAGAAGCAATTTTTGAATTACTATACCTCATTTATTTTAATATATTATTTTATTAATGATTACTTAAGAATTAGGGGTGTATTTTACGTAGATAACTTATTTGCCTAATAATTTAAAAATCCCTAATAAATAAAGATTGACGTCTTTATAAATAATTAAAAATGATTCCTAACGCAATCACACAAATACATATATGTTGATTGCATTCATATTAAATTACATGTTTTATTTCATAGTAAAATGCATCAGCAAAATACATTACTCTATTATTCGACAAGGCCCAATGTTTGAATGTTTATTTCAGATATCCGTTAGATTAAAATATTTCATTCTTGTTTCAAATTAAAGTATGATATCGAATGTAGATGTCCAGATGTTCATTGTAGTTTCCAATACTTTTTGTTTAGACCAAGAGCCTAGTAAAAGACTGGTGCTCTTTACTTTTTCTAATTTTTAGCCAATTTTAATCTTCTTTTAACTCTTTAATACGTTTCTTTATTCATGTGGTTACTAAGTGACACAAAATATTCGTAGTGTATTGTACTGCCATCTTACAGTGATCATGTCAACTGATTAGACAAAATTATTGTATATGATGCTGAAACATGTTCCAGTCCAGCAGTAGAATAATGTCTTGTTTCCGAAGCCCAATTATTCAAACAAAAATCATGTTCGAGAACAGTAAATTATCACATTTTCTTTCTAAATTTGCTTTGTCTTCGTGTCAACATTTCAATACCAGATAACTTACAGAATATGAAAATTATTTAAAAATAAATTATAGTCACTTTTACTGACATCTGTCATGATATCAAATATCCATTCATAAAAGTACATTCGACTGTAAAGCGAAAAAGATAACTGCAGTTCTGCAGCTTTTGTACACACAGAAGCGTTTGACAGATGTAATTATTTTCTCGCAAAATTTAATCCCGCCTAAGTGTCTTTCAAACGCGCACAAATTCCACAATAAACACATCCTTGTACTAGGTTCTTAAAATATTTAACAGACTAGAATGCACTCCCTCGCCATTCTAATCATTACAATTGTGTCTGGTTTCTGTTGATTGTTTACCTTACAAATCAGCATTTAACAACAGTACTATTGTGGTGTAATTTATTAGAAAATACATGACTACAATGTTTTCCGAAATATTGTTGATTAGGTATTATAATCGGTGTATAATGATAAAAAAAATTTGTATCAGCATGATTTATAATTACATATCACTATTTACAAATATTTCATATTAAATTGTTGGAACAAAATTTACAGCTCTGTCAATCGAAAGTGGAATAGAAACCAATTACATAGTACTGTTATAAATGTCTTATATACTTGCGTTAATTGGTTGCGGCCATCTTGAAAAAGTGCAATTAACTATTTTCCTGGGATTTAATATTTCTAAAAGTGTTTTCCACTTAAATGTAATGTTAAATCTAATTATTTGCAAGAATTCTATAAACGTGTAGAATATTGAATTTTTGGCGCGTCATGAAAAATTGAAAAAACTTTGGAAAAAAGTTCTATGATTTTTTTTTTCGAAATTTGTTGATTAGGTATAGTATATAAAGTACAATGGCAACTAATTGCTCTATGCATAGAAAGTACAATGACAACTAATTAGCGAGTCCTAAAAGGTTTTGATTCATTAAGTACTCAGGTTTGACATAAATATTTTTTTATCGCCCGCATCTATTTTGAAAATATCTAAATTTTAATTTTATTTTGTGGTGATTTTTTATAAAGTACATAAAAAAAATAAGTTGACTAAATATTTCATATAAACTAATAATATTAAAACGAGAAGTATTGATTGATGAATTTTTGTTAACTTCAAATATGTTCTTATTTTTGGTAGATATAAAATGTTTAGAAGCTAAAATAGCATTGTTTTTATAATTATTTATCAGAAAAACATGAAATTGTAAATATTAGTCCTCTTAGCTAAGCTGAATTCAATAAAAACATCGTAGGACCCTACGAGACTATCCATGTTAAACTTTTCCCGCGAGTAACCAAGAGTAAACACAGACTGCAATATATTCGCTTTATTGCGTTGGTCGATTATATTTAACCAAAACAATATTCGCATCAACATATATTGTGGTATCCTTGAGGTTTGGTGGGATCGATGCGGTTATCTAGGGCACTAATATTTGGATGTAAATTGAAATGTTAATATTTCAATTTTAGATTAACAGGTTAACTCTGGATAAAATAGATGATTATAGCTTCATGGCATTTAATGCATTATATTTTAGACTTTCTGTCACTTAGTCTTGGACACAGATCAAGTGACAGTTGGCCTATGAGCAATTTGAAGCATTTTTACTGTGCTGACGACCTAATTGAAAGCCAAACGTTTTTTGCGAATCTTTTGATCTTCCTACTCATAGACTCTGAAAAGAATTATGGATTTAATACCAACTTGACCTTCCATTTCAGAACAACTAACAAAGGCTATCTTTGAGTTGTTCAAGCAAGAATATACGATTGTGCCATTTCCTCAAAAGTCTTTATTGCTTTTGTGCGAAGTTGTCGAAGTCAATTATGTCGGGTGTCTTGTTTCCATTTTTATAATTAAGTTTTGTAACTGCTCATGAGGATCAGTATATTAAGGTTATTTCCTTTTGTTTCAGATAAGCAATGGAACAATCAAATCCATACATAGCAAACGCATCCACCATAGATACCAGGGAAATTAAATCGTATCTTAGAATGTATATCTTGCACATGGTTACCTGAAAAGTAAACACTGCCTCTAACCACCATAAAACCAACAATCAAAGTCAAATGTACAATATGTACGCGCGTTATTCTGCTTTTAACACTAGAAGCTATTGGCTCATTCTACTATCTTTAATCGCGTATCGTGTTGACGCCTACACTTATAAAAACGCTAAGCTAAGCACTCGCATTGTACAAACACGTTACGGTCGTCTTCAGGGCTTAGTTGTGCCAATGGATCAACAGCATAAATATCTTAAACCGATCGAAGTGTTTTTGGGAGTACCCTATGCTACACCACCGGTATTATCGAATCGATTTAGTCCCACACGCGCGCCGAGTCCATGGGATGGTGTACGGATATCGGATAAGATCGGACCGGTATGTCCGCAGAAAATGCCGGATGTGACGAATGAAACAGCCGCACTGGAGCGGATGCCCAAAGGACGTTTAGAACATTTGAAGAGATTACTGCCGTATTTGAGAAACCAAAGCGAGGATTGTCTGTATCTGAATATTTACGCACCAATGCAAGGTAAGATTTAAATCCTATGTTATTCCATATTTAAGTCTAATAAAGCAAATGATAATTTAGTTATTAAATTTGCAACGAAATGTATTATTCTTATTTAGAAACAATTTAGAAGTGCAAGACAATTGAAAGACTATAAATTTCTAATTAAACAAAAATTATCTTATTTGATATTACATTTTCTATTACTAAAATTTATATAATAAACTGCCACTAATCTTGTAAATAAAGAACTAATTTTATAAACGAAGCTTAGTAAAAGAAGTTAGACGGTTCACCTGCATTTCCACCACATTTGACCTTGAACGATCTTGATATTTCGCATGCGCACCCATGCCCCCTTGATAACGTCATCCCTGTGCTGTTATTGTTCACGTTATCAATGCTGCTCTCTGATTGGTTTTCGGAATGATCACGTCATACCGATCTACCAATAGGAAGCCGTTCCACACTTATTCAATTGAATTCCACACCCAACATAGCGGATTCCACAACCCACTACTACTCCAACACTAACACATGTAAACGCTGATTATAACGCTGGTTAGATATTGCGCAATATAGCCAAATTGTGGCGCACTTCAAGATGGCTGCCGACTTAAATGTTAACAAAAAAGCTCGTGATCGCGTTGTTTGTAAACCAAAAAGCGCATCGTTGAGTTAAAACACATAGTGTAGCTCCGCCCCAAAGGTGTAGCGCGAAAATATTCAAATTTGAATTCAAATTACAACGGTTTTCAAGATGGCCGCCAACTCGATCACCTGATGATGTGAGCTTATGCATTACGCAACGCGGATAAGATATTGCGCAATAATGAGACGTAATACTGGTAAGAGATTCTATATGAAGGTGGACGTAATGCACGACGTAAAAAGAAGACACCCCAAGTTAGACGACGATACCCGAGGGCGATGATACCCGACCTAAACGATGATACACGAAGTTAAACGAAGAATTACAAGAATTTACCATTTAATGATGGAAACCCTATGTGTGCCGATATGAAAGGTGAGAGCTATGCTCTCAAAAATGCCATTTGCGCATCCCTACGATTAGTCTTTAACCCGAATAGATGCAGTTTGGTCGGTATGAGTTGATTTCATAGCTGCGAGCAGGTGTACAGGTCTGGAGAAAGTGCCGCCGATTTTAATTTGGGTGGGGCGGTCGAAGAGGAATGACTGGATCATATTTAGTGTATTATGCTGAATGATGTGGAGCTCGTGGAGTTTACGAATCACATCAGCATGCCAAGCAGAGTCGAAAGTATGATAAATATTCAGAAATACTGTCGGACCGCATTGGCAACGATTTAGTACACGAGTTACGTCCGTTTGAACATCCGAGAAGTCTATACTGGAGTGTGATGCTCTAAAGCCGATTTGATTTGCTCAGACAATTTTATTGCTTTCTAGGCAGATTTCTGGTTTGGCGATTTGTGATTTCTAGGCGTGATTTGAAGATTCTTTTAAGGGCTTTTCCTAAGACGTTTAGAAATGTAATTGGAGGTTGGGAAATGATGTTATTGGACGTTGGGACAAGATAACGTGGTGAAACCAAACCGCATAAACAAAATTATGATTAATGTTCCTCAACTGAATTTAAAAGAGTTTTGAGTATGAGATACAGGAGCCCGTAAAGTGGACGTGTAAATAAACTGACGCATGGAAGTTATATCGAAATATTTGTATCCTATGAACAAAAAATCTTAGTTGACTCTCAAGGAAGGTATTACGTAAAACACAGATCGTAGGCCATTTGTTTGAGGCTATTTTACACAGAAAACACCACCAAAGTAAGATAAAGTGATTTGAGCACGTAACACAATACTAGATTCGCCATCACTGGTACATAATATGCTATAAGCAAATTTTCAATTATTTTAATAGATGGTAGACTATTGTTTA
>WYDF02167907.1:0-22202 GCA_009867245.2 Adranes taylori
TCTCCCTTACCATCATTGAATATCCCCATTCAGCCTGTCAGGCTTCCGTTTTCTTGAGAAACCTAAATGGGATTTTCTTACGTAGTCGACCAAAATAATTCCATGAGCAACTCAAAACACAGTTGCCAAATCCTTTCCTTCTGACAAAACTGCTTCTGCCCTCTTTGGTGGCGGAGAACCTTAGTGTGTCCATTGCTTGGACCATTCTTTGGTTTTGAGGGTGTAATGGTGGACTCAGGTTTCATCAACTGTTATGAAACGGCGTAAAAATACCTTCGGATTGCGGCGAAAACGTACCAAAAGGCCACGAGAAACACTCAAACAATTCAGTTTTTGCTCCGGTGTGAGCAACCGCGGCAGCACAGTTTTTAACCATTGAAAACGAAGGAGCGGATTTCAATAATGTAGAATCCGGCTCTGCTTTGATTTCGGTTGGTGTTAAACCTTTCAAATGCAAATACTTCATCACTGCTCCCAACTCGTTTTTTTTCCATTGTTTACAAAGACGTTCACTTTGGCGTAATGTCAGATATAGACTAATTGACATATCGCTCTGTACTGTCATATTTAACCTACTATAGGATGATTCTACAGAATGTTACATAATATTCCTGCAAATGCGCCCCATTTCTATGTTAGGATATGTAGTACATCCTCGTAGTACATCGAAATATAATTGTCGATCCTGAAGATGTAATTGAGCGTTTTATATAAAACAGAACAAGGTTAAATCTCATTCCTTACAAAATATAAATCTTTGTTTACGTAACTAAGTATAGATAACTCCTCCTATTGAAATTTTGTAGATACGCCCATGGGCAGAAGTTTGGGTGGTGAAGAAAAGAAAGGAAATAGAGAAAATGAAAATGATGTGTATGAAAAACATATATGGAAAAGACGACAGCAACTAAAATAGTATGGCAGGAGCTGAATGATTTTCAGTGTTGAGTATACGGAATTAAGGAGATGATGAAGTATGAAAGAAAGGCGGTTATAAATGCATTAAGAGGGTCAAAATAACAAAAGAGTTAAGGATAAAGGAAGGGTGTATTTGAGATGTAGATAGTCAAAGTATGTATGTCACGCTTGGATGAGGAAATGTATGAATTGTGACATAGGGATATAACAAACGTTGTGGGACATAGAAGACAGGAAAGCCATGAGACGATAATAATGAGTCAGTACAATAGGAAATACAAATATTTGAAGGTTAAAGGGAAGGATATTCAAATTTAAAATGAAGAGCAGAGAAATTTTTATTGGTTTCTATGATAAATTACTTCTTGTTTTCTACAAAAATCTGTCATTTCGTACATTTCCTTCTTATATTTTCCTGAAGCCCATGAAGAATTGCATATATTTTGCTTCAAAAAAACTATAGCAAACTTTCCTAGAATGCAGAACATTTAGCACTTTGAGTTGACATCTGGCATTTTGAGTGTTCTTTTGTTCCTGCTTCCGTATTGCCAGAGGCTTTAGCTCCGCATGTGATACAGAATAGGGCTAATACTGGAGAGTTAGAATGGAATTTCACAAGTCAGGAGGAAGCCTTTCGCCAAGCTTGTTATTGTTTTGTTCCAAATATGTCAGTTGCTTCATTCGTTTAAACTGTATAAATCTTACCATGATTTAATTAATACCTATATTAACCGTATTTTAATATCCTATTAATACAAATTGATCTTTAACATATGTAAACGTGGTTTTGACAAGACTTTTTCTAGATGATTCTGTACATTTTTTTTTGGTTGGAAAGTCTACCTTCAGTTCACACTTTTAGAATCATTGAGAGCGTTTTATGGAACGAGAACTAGTTTTTATAAATGCCACGCAATGCCATATAAACTGTTTGAACTTTGTATTTTATTTCAGGTGAACATCCAGCGGCAATGCAGACAAGTACTGCAGTTCTTAGCCAACAGATGGCCGTACTAATTGCTATAGCATTAATACTTATCTCAGCCGTAAGATGACTCCAACGTCTTTAGAATCAAATTACAGTACGAGAATGGTAAGTACGAGCAACGAGATAATTTTGCACATACTGATAGAAGCTAGATTCAGATATTAACAACATATTGATTATATTTTTAGGGTGATTAATTCGGTTGTAATATCATTTACTAATAGCATGCACAAAAATATGGCTGAGGTATCATTATTTTTATGTATATAATCTTGCTTTACTTTTTTTCGTTTGATTATTTTAATATATTACTTTCCTTACTACTTTATATTATTTTATGATTTCTTTATTATCTATTGTTTTTATTGTTGAAACTCAAAATAATAGCAACGCAAATATGGTTTCCATCAAAACTACTGTTTAATTTTTGGAAAATCTGATTTAATACTAAGAAAGTGTTAAGAACTGAGAAATCCTAGTGTACTATCCGGATAGTACTAAGAAATCCTAAGAAGTTATTCAATACAAATCGTTATGGATACTGACAGTATTGATGCAATAAATTAGAATAGATTGGATCCTCAAGTTTCTATAATGGATCCTAGAGTTTTAGAACTTTCTTTTTTTAAACAACGTTGAAGTACGTTCATAATCTCATCAATATTTCTCAAATTCTTCCGGATAATCCTGCTTATAAATTACGATATTAATTTGTCCATTTCTGCATATCCCCTCTCATACTATTTACTTTTAAAAAAATTTATATGACATTGGTTCCTAAGATATTTACACCTTCTCTGTCGACCCATTTATGTCCTATTATATTTTTGGCATTATTTTTAATTATTAATCTATTTACATAATTCATTCGTATATATCCATATACAGTAAGACGTCATATGGCTTGAGCAAAATCTTTTGACACAATTTATAAGTAGTACACCTTCTGTGAGTAGTTCTATTGGTGGTCAACCAAAACGGAAACAAATATATGGAGACAACAATTTTGTGTATGTGTAGGATGAGCAAGCTCATGACAAGTAATCCTATTGGCACCAGAAACTATAACAAACGCTTTTCACATTTCACGTGATTGATCCGTTCAGGTCATATGCCATAATCCCTCTTCTAGCCCAGGCGGATTAGGGTTTGGACGTCCTCGCCACACGTTATTGAGTTAGTCATCGAACTTCTGTTACGAATTCATATTATTTTTTTATCACCGAGGCCATATATCTGCCACTTTATTGGTGATTCCAGCATTATGGATACTATATATTCTGTTGTTAACGTAACACCTGTTTCGTGCCAGGACAACGCGAATTTTCTGCATCGTCTGTAATCTGCTCGCAATGCTTGCAACGAATACATTTTTTCCCATTTTCGATTTGTAGGTTGCAAAGCATGTGAGACCTCTTTCCATTTGCTTCTTTCATCCAAGATTTTATTTGGAGTATTAAAGTATATATCCACCTGACTCGATTGGATTTAGTCCTTTCTCTTCCATATTAGTGGCTGGGTTGGGCGAGTTGCTGAGAAGGACAGATTAAACGTCAGATATCAATTGAATATTTTGGGTCTTCAGTAGCCGTTCTCTCAACGTACATTGATTTATCCCATATTGGGTTAAATTTGGAAGTACTCGGTTCTCCCACTTTAAGCATAACGAGCTCAATAGATAAAGCTTGCGTTGCTGATGTCTCCTCCGCTTCCTGTATATGTTTTTCACAGGATATGTTTACTTCAGTAATTTGCTCTCATCTATTCACTGATCATTTGTAGGCTTTTTTAGCTATATTTTCTAGCTGTCTTAATTCTCTCGCTGTGACAAGTATGCCTACGTTGTCGGCAAATAGGTGTGACCGTATGTGACATTCCTGATTCCTGGAGGCTATTGTACATAATATTCCACAGAATTGGTCTGATAAGCAAATTTATGAGATACCGCTGCTAAGGCACACTCTAATCTAGCTTTTGTTCCATTTGCATCATACGGAAGATACCGATTTTTAACAAAGCCTCGGATTATTGCCTGTAGATAAATATGAATCTTCCTTATCTTTAGGGAACTTATGAATATCTCAAGTCTCAGAATCTCTCTGTCTGTCTAGTCCAAAATGCGAAATTGAAAGCGTTCCGGATATTTAACTTAACAGCGGATGTCGCAAAGTTGAAGTATCCTTCCTTTTATTTTGCACTCTCAAAAATTTCTTACACTTTTTACAATGCATGGATTGTTGATTTTTCTTTGCAAGATTCCTACTGTGTGCCGGATAGCCCACCAGATTCTTTCAAGCAAATTGATAGTTTTTCCAGCTAGGCGGTCTCCAGTTATTTCTCTATTGTATTTTACAGGCATATCTTGTTGATATTGTTCTCTATCCACCTTGTGTTTAGATAAATTTGTAGGAGGAACAAATTAAGCAAACATTCTTTTAGAAGTTAGATTTTGAAATTTGAGTTTTAAAGATATTGAGCTATTTATATATGTGACTTCACTATACTACCAACAAAATTGGTTTAAATTACCGGATGAACTTTGGGAACAGTTAGTGCGTATGAGATTTTTGGACTGTACATTGAGAACAACAATATCTTATGGGAATAGTTAAGCATAAAAATTTTCAAGAGGTACCTGAAGCATCTGAAAACATATTAAATTTCAGGTATATAAATTTAATTCAAAAAGATCAAATTCACTAAAAGTTATTATGGGCAAAAAGCTAGCATGTTAACGCTGAACCAGTCAAGCAATACTTAAGAGATATCTGGGTACACTCAAAAGTAGCTATGAAATGCTAGCTTAGAAAATAACATATTGATTATAATTACAATTTTCTGGCGGAGTTCAAAATTAAATGAAACGGTCAAGTTCATAGTCGCAACCTTAACACAGATATATTATTTTCGTGTTGATTATGCGGAAGATATACAATAACCCAAAAATTATGTGGAGCCACTAGAATACATCTAAACCCTCACCTCTGCTGCAAATACTCTACAATCAAATCACCGTTGGAATCGACTGTACAGTTTCTGCTGTCAATAGGTTCGCTCAGACAAGCAGATCTTGGTCAAGATTTCTGGCAAAAACCGTGATATTTGTTTTAAATTTTGTTTCTTATTAGTATAATTTTTGTTAATTCATTTACAATTTTATGGTATCGTCTAAAGATTATTAATAAACAGCCTAAGTCACTTTAGTAGAAAAGTAAAATCACTACATAAATACTTCAATTGTAAATAAATAACAATCAATGCTGTGGCCATATACAAATGTTAATGTTGCAAGGTATGTATGTGCAACGCTTAAGACGTTAATAGGTTTATGTATTTAGGAACATAATGTCGTCTTTAAGAAACTGCACACTCAAGCGCATCATTTGGAGATTATACTGATACAGTGATTCTGGTTGATCAATCTGCTTGAGCGCGTATAGATACGACAAGCTGAGTTGGCAGCCAACACGTTCGCTTTAAAGATTTATTTATTACAAGAGACGACCTACAAGCTTTATGACTTTTAGCGTAAATCATACAAAAATTTTACGCATGATCAATCAAATCAATCAAAAACACCTGCATTGGTTTACACCTGCATAATAGTTTGTTTACAAAATTATAAAAAAGGAACAAAAGAAAATTAAGAATAATATGTAACGAAAAACTTTTAAATTCCACCCCTATGTCTCCTTCTCATAAGTTATAACAGTATCCATTTCCACACATCCTAACCCCAACCTTCTTTTCACAACGCACTAACAATTCTCTGCATCCCCTCGTTGCGGCGCTCAACTTTTAGTACTCGGGACAAGTTTCCCACTCTCATTCATCAAATTTACATCGCCCTCTTATCAATCTCATATATTATACACTCCATTATTTCTGTGTCCCTTACTACATGTCCCATATACAGCCTCCAATTACCCGCTACCATTCTTTGTTCATCAGTGCCCAGCATTTTTTTACATGCATACATCCAATACTTCCAAGCTTCTTTCTCCTTCAGACAGATTTGATATTAATTCAATCTCAGCAACACTATTTCACTCAGGGACAGTTTTTCCACACCTCAATTTTTCCACAACACCCTTTTCATATACATTATTCTCATACTTTCAATTCCCTTTCACCCCCCACCCCTACCTCTGCTCAATATAAAATTATGCTTCTCAGTCATATTTTCAAAATCGCCATCCTCATAGATACGGATTCACCAAACTTTCCGATCCATTCCTTTTCATCATGTACTCTAAATATTATATTTGTTTTACACTTCCTATCATCTTGCCATTCATTGCAAACACATATCATTTTTATGATTCCATTCTCCTTTCTTACATAGTATTACTTTGCGATTTTTAATATTTACTTCGAATCCTCTCTTTCATATATCTGTAAACACTCTCTATTACTTCTTTCATTTCTTCTCATTTTATCATCCGTGTAGCCTAACGACGAACACCGTTTGTCACTTAATAATTCCCCTCCAGATAGCCCATTTTTCAACACATACTCCAAATCAAATACATAACTGCTATAGCGTTGCACTCCTGCCTTACCCATCTAATTAAAAAAAATATTGCAATTAATTCTTTTCGGCCAAATTATTGCTTGATGAAAATCTATAAATTGCAGCAAAACGAATGCAGGTTTTGAAGTTACCGAAAACTATAAATCTGATATTTTAGAGTGGAATACTTTAAAATAATTACTCTCCTCGGTAAGGAACAATGCCATTTCAAATTTCATATTTTCTACAAGGTATAACTAGAAGATGACCAAGTCTATCAAAATGAATATCGTTCAATGGAAGGGGTATTTTGGTCACTGTTTTGGAAGGCAATGAGGATTGTTCAAATTGTACACCTAATGAAAGTTACGTGTTACGTTCTCGCTTACGTGTATCTTCTGTTCCTGCTTTTAGTAGTTCATGGATGATTTCTGACATAAATCGAACAAGCGTTTTATATTTCTTCTCTTTGCTTTGTTGATATGTCCTCTATACAGAAGCCAGGCATGGGCAACACACATATCAACTATATTTAGGATAATGCGTAAATACAACCTTTTGATAAGAAAATTGATTCTATAAAGTGGGACCAGCATATCATGTAGATCAACTCCACCCATTAAAGAGTTATACTCTTTCACTAGATCAGGAAATTAAACCTGAATATAGAGTTTATCGGCAACACTTCGAGTATCAACAAAGTCAATACTTTTATATAATGACAATAGATAAACAGATCTATCGTCAAACCATTTCACTGCTATGAGATTATTTTTTTTTTATTCAGTGCGGTAATCGAGTGAACCTCTTCCATCAGTTTTTAGCTCCTTATCGCTCTTAGAAGTACATGCAGGAAGCCGATTACTGCGGACACTTTCTGTAGTATATACTCCAACATTTTTCAGCTTACATAATAATATGGGTGATGTAAACCAGTTGTTACCATAAAATTTGAAATTTTCATTTTTGGGTACATTTTCGCACAATCTCATAACAATGTCACCACTTATATCAAGTCTTAAAACCTCTTTTGTTGTGCCTTTTCCTATTTTTACAATCCCTCTCAAGATCTGAATCGCTAGTAGTCCAAAGGTGATAGTTCAAGATTGTGAACAAGGTAAACCTATAATAAATATGACAATTTGAAATTTTTGAAAATAGTTCGGGTATATATCTTTTCTCAATGCATTTCAAACCGCCGGTGATGCCATATAGCATCACCGATTCAAGTTAAAATTGTGTAAGCCACTCTAAGCCACTCTGGCATTCCCTTTCCCAATTTTACTCTTATAGAAACTTCTGACGGATATTCCTACTTAATTCATTGTTTTTCACAGTTTATCAAACGTAGAGTTCTCTCCTTAATTATTTTCTGGTTTATAATATAATTTAGCGTTACTATATTATCTGTCTTTTACTAACCCAATATGTGTTTTTGATTACCCAATATGTGTTTCCTGCACCACTTTCTTTACAATTTTTTTATCTAAAATTCGTGCATACTAACTGTAGAACCCATTCATCACTGCAACTCCCGTATAATTATTCAAATCACTCCTGTACCAGTTTTATGCACCGGTAAAATATCTCCCATTTTCCAATCCTCTGGTAGCCTCTCGTATCATTTATTAACAACCGACGTACCAAATAAATACTTATGGTACCATCTTATAGATCGATGCAGAACAGTGAAATAAGAAGCTAATTGATCAGATAAATCAATGCCCATCTTGAACTTATTTGGGGCCTATTTTGGGCCTTGTACTAATAAACTTAACCTATCTTTTATCTTTCCAGTTACCGATAACTTTGTCATCACTTTCTTTTCCTTTGATATCATTTTCTTCTCGTCTAAAGTATATCTTGGTGCTCCTTTTACATATTTTCGTAATGTGTCAACATTGTGAGTTTTTCTTTTTAGTAGTAAATCTGTCAACTCTAGGTTGTTGTAGTAGTTACAGAAGTCCGTCCACTATCATAATCTCTCATTAAATTCATAACAACTGTATTGCTATTTAGCCCGTACTTTTTCCTTTATAAACTTCTGTTTCGTAGGTATATCCACTTTCGTCACAAAAATTTTGACGCCATATTTTGATGCTTTTCCTGGGATATACTGCCGAAATTGTAACCGACCCCTGAATGGGACCATAGATTCATCGATTGATACTGATGGTACTTTTAGCTTTTTGAAATTTTCTGTTAATGCTTCTGTAAGCGATTTAATGTGGTAGAGGCGACCTTTTGTAATTGATGCTTCATTATCAGCAAAATGGATAGATCGTAATATGGCCTGGAATCTGTTTCTTCACATAATATGACGGACAAAACAATGTCGATATAGAAATTTACGTGACCAGTAATCTGATATTTTTGGAAATTTGGCTAATCCCATGTACAACAAAATTGCAAAAAAAATCCATTTCTTGAGCAGAAACATTATTCCAATCTAATTTGTAAGTACTATCATTTTTGTTTGTTTCCGAAACAATCAAATTTACTATTTGAATCAACAATAAATCTGTAAATATCTGCAGGTCGTAAGTTACTATCAATATTTATTTTGTTCGCATCAACGAAATTAAACTGCTTTAATGATGATCCAATTACTTCATTCCATAAAGTTAAGGGCGCTTGCGGAATGTCCTCATTTGGCTCCAATAAGTCGGAATTATGGTACAGAATTTGGGATTCTGCTTCAGACTCGATTTATGATTCAGTCGTACTAGGTTCGTATTTCGATTCAGAAGGTGCAAATAGCTCTTCTTCTTCTTCACTGTCTGAGAATATATTGTCACTAGAGTTTTGACTTGTCTATCGACTACTTTCACCAAACTGATAATCCTCATTTTCTTTTACTTTCTTGGCATTCTGCACACTATTTAAATTTAATTCTGCGGACAAAAAATTTAGGTTAGGTACTACTTTTTGTTTTATCAATACCTTTAATTTTCTTACCTTCGGATTCAAGCTCATTGAAAGATCGTATTAATTTATCTTCTTCGTCTGCATCCATTATCAGAATTAACTACACAAAATTGATTAGAAAAAATTCAAGAATATAATATAAAATGATGTCTAATATTATTGCAAAAATATATCAGTGATCACATATGGACCGTGTGAATCACCGGTGATCAAACAGCAAAACTGTCACAAACTAATGCGTCTAACGTATTTATATTGCGCAGCAATATCTGTTGAGTAAAAACTACAGCTTGTTTGAAAATATGCTTGGTCTTTATAAAGAGACCTTTGCAAATTTTTAACGGTATAGAAGCGAGAATATGTTGTGCATCACCGGTGATTCATATGGGAGTCAATGTGTTAATGATCTCTTTCTAGCCACAGGCAGCACAAATTGATTTACGCTAAAAAAAAACTACCTTGGTTTTCTCTTGACCATAAATTTCTTCCACGCGATAGTTTCCTTCCACCACGCAGACGTCTAAAATAGGCGAGCCGTGTACATGTGTTTAATAATTCGAGTTTTAGAATTTTTGTATTAGAGTCCTAATTAGTGAATGCAACAGCTATCTTTTTTAGCGTTACAATATATTCTATTTCTTCCTTATATTTTCATCCGGCAGTAACTGTCTTTTCTTCTAAGTTTCTCTTAACCATGCCTATCATTTCATTCATTCCATATACTTTTTTCCAGTCCACCAATCCCATCCTCTCATTATATCTTTTCTTTCCTTGATATCCTACACATAATCCTTTTTTTTTTTATTATTGATTGATCATTTGTGTTAACAAGTATGGCCTCCCAAGTACTAACATGAAATTTGCTTTTCTAGCAATTAAATTTCTCTTTCTGAATACCTAACTTAAATAAATAAGGAGCTTACTTGGTTTGTAGAAAACGTCTACCTCTTATCTCTATGACAAATATTTTGACAAATTTATATAATAAATGTTTCAAAAATTAGTTAGGAACATCGAAAATTACCTGATCAGCAAAAATCATACTGCGTAGTGAATATTGATAGTAAATATTTTGTTAATTACATTTAACAATTATATTTGGAGAATCTATAATTTTAATTAATTGTGATATCAAAGTGCATACATTAAAATCTTTAGCTTGAATCAAAGTAGGCATTTATGTCCTGGAACATCTACGTTTGTATATGCCTCACTAAATTTATAAATTACATATGATTAAAAGTAGTTGTTAAATGGTGCTAACTTTAATACAAACAGGAACAAAGGAAATATAGAACAGAATGTGTATAAACGATAATTGTGAATAATAAAATTCTTTTAAAAAGTGGACCTATATTTATTTTGTAAATATTGACATAAAAATGTAAATTAAATTTTAATGGAGTAATTCACGCACATACAAAGCAAATGTAAATGAGCATTTGAAACGCGTGCAGTAGGCAAACTATAATGATTGTGATGATATTTAAATGAAAAACTATTTGTTTATTGTAGCGATGAAAATATATTATACAAATTGCATACAGATGTAATTGTTAATTTTATCATGATTTATGTAAATAATTTTGTTGATTATATGTGACATGTGACTATTTAATAAGCATGTTGTAATGAAATATTGCTTCACATTCCAAAAACCAACCCATGCTTCAATTCCTCTGTGACAATCCAAATTGGATAAATATAATTGCAATTTAAATATTAGTTCATTGAAAGCCTATACTTTCAATGAACTAATATTATATGAACAAGTAAAGCTGAAATATTTATTTAACCTTCCATTTATCACGCTTACTTTTGTTAGATGAATAATTGCGTTAGATGGATTAAAAAGTTTATTAATTTGAACATGAAATAATAATAAAATTGAAAAATATTATAATTTGATGAACAAATTTGAGTCATGTTTTCATTAATATCACGAGATGATAAGGAAAGGGGAAGAGGGCGTATAAAGGGAAACAGAATCAGAAAAAATGGTACAGGGAGAGGAATGGAGGAATTGGCAAGCGAAAATGGGGAAGAAGTAAAAGAAGAAGGAGAGCAGGTGGTAGGAGAGGGTGAAATGAAATGTGAAATGATAAGTGGAAGGGTCAATAAGGGGGAGACGGAAGTGTAGGGACAAAATGGTATAGCGTTTGTTGGAATGTGTGGAGGGGTAGCAAGTAAATTGGGGGATGCAGAATTTGGTGAATATTTTAGGAAATACGACATTATAGCCATAGTGGAAATATGGATGGTGATGGATAGATAGAAGTAAATAAGAGAAGGTTTGCCGGGAGGGTATAGTTGGGTTATTCAGGGGGCAAGGAAGAGGAATGTCAAAGGGAGTGCGAGCGGAGGAGTGAAAGAAGGAAGGAATAAAAATAAGGAAGTGAGTATGGGAGAGATGGAGCGGGTGAATAGTATGGAAGTGAATATAGGAGGGATGAAATGGTGTATCATACTGGTATACGTGATCAAAGAATGGAAAGAATATGTGAGGGAGCTCGGGGAGAGAATGGAAGGATGTTGAAAAGAGTATGAGAGGAAAATAATAATGATGGCAACGTGAGGGTGGGTGAGAGCATGGTAGCGAACGAATGTGCGAATAGAGAATGGGTGATAAAGATGTCAACGGACAAGGTAATATAGGCTGAAGGAAGAATGTTGATGGAATGGTTGGAATAACAGGGGACTGTTATGTTGAATGGGTGTATGGAAGGTGATTGGGAACGGGAGATTAACGTTCAATGGGCACGGAGGGTGGTTGTAATAGATTACCTTTTGGTGAGTGAAGGGGCGAAAGAGTATTTAGAAAGTATGAGGATAGGCGATATGGTAGATTCTGACCAATTTCCGGTGGAGAAGGCGTGAGGAATGTGTAGGAAAGTGATATATATGGAGGTAAATAAGGAGGATAGTGGGCGTGCGGTATGAGTGGAATGCAAACGAGAACCACAGATATGGGAAAAGGTTAGAGAAAGTGGCATGGGAAGAGGTGAAAGGAATGGAGAATGATGGAGAGAATGAAAGAAAGCTTAGTACAAAGGGAAGGAGATGGTTCCAGCAAAAAAGGTGTACAGGGGGAGGGTGGGGGAGTATTCGATAGCAAATGGTTGTAGGCAAAGAGCAAGGTGAGGGAAACATAAAGAAGTGTGAGGAAAACGGAACAGGCCTGGGAAGAGTTTGTGAAAGAATTAGGAGTAGTTCTTTGTTGGAGATCGCCTGGGAAGAGTTTGTGAAAGAAATAGGAGTAGTTCTTTTTTGGACGAAGGGAGGAGATGCATGCCACAAAAAGAGGTGGAGGAGGAGATATCTCTCTCTAACTTCATGAACGAAAGAACGTCAATCCTCACATTCGCGGGTTTACGTCAGGGGTCGCTTTGAATTGCGCAAAAAGGCGTTTTTTTTTTTAAATGTTTTCTCGTTTGTTTCTGGATTTTCGCGTCGCGGCTAACTTACCCTTCATCTACAAATAACACCTGCTTCTAGTCTCATTATGCGTGCACCTATTTTTCTGTTAGATCTTATATTCTAAGGTTAATTTATTTAACTTTGTATAATTAAATGAAACTTTAATGATATATTGCTATATTACTTTATGGAATTTATTGATTTAAATTTACTCTTATCTCTTTCATTTAACTCTGATCATTTAAAATATTTCAAATCTCTACAGTAGTATCTACAGAATTGAATTCGTCTAACATTTTGGTCGTTACAATAGTATCCGTAATACCTATTATAATGGTATCCATTATACATTAATATGAACCGATCGTTTTCTAAGTGATTTCTTTTTTATTATCTAATTTTTTTAATTTAATTTTACTATATTGTACAACGATATGTCTAAAGTAAAATTATGGTAATTATTTTTAGTCTGTGAATTTTAATAACCGACATTCCATCTTTACTTATTTTATTAAATAGTCACAAGTCACATGAAAATATTTATTTCGAAAACTAAATTTGTATATATTATAAAACAATTATTGAATATAAGTAAATAAATTAAGAAATTGTTGATAATCATTTGTACAAATAAAAGAAAATTTGAAAATTTAGATGGTCCATCAACAAATACTAATTGTTCTCATTGTACAATGGAATTATTTTATAAACTTTGTAACCACTATACCTTCCAAACTCTATGAGAGTGTTAAATACGTTTCAAACGACATCTATCAAAGCGCTGAACAAATGAATAAATATGTACATATTGAAATCTACAAATAAATTTAGTTCATATATTCGTGTTTTATTTATTCCCTTCTGCAAATATTTTATCAATTTTATTTGGAGATGTGAATCTAGTCGGTCAGAAATTGAATGTCTTTGGCTTGGAAAGCAAAATTAGTTTATTTGGGTAGTTCAAAATAAAATTAATTTATAAAATTAACAAAATAAAATTAATTTATTTTGTTGGTTAGTTTTATGTAAGTACAACTAGTACTTCTGTTTCTAAGCGCTACTTAAAAGTATCACATAAATTTAGGAAAAACGCCAAACTAATATATGTCAAAAAATCAATAGAAAAGTAATCAAATACGTGCAGTTTCTTAGTTCGACTTAAAAATTTCATTAGTGCTGTTTCGTGCGATGGTTCCGTTTGTTTAACTTTTGATGATTCATAGTCCAATGTATCTTGGTGCGCTAAACCCGAAAATGATATTAGTTTCTTTCCATCACGTCAGATTTTTTTCTAAATCGCAATTTGCCAAATGTAGTACATGTCGAAAAATATTACAAATATGACACTTAATGACAGAGTGAAATAGGTTTCTTTTGTATAAAACGTATTATTTTGCGGCTTATAATAGACATAATATTATAGAATATAGAAAGTAAAAACTCACGATTTTAGTCGTTGTGTCGAGGTCTCTTTTGATCAACCATGCTTTGTTTCAGACATTTCTGAGCTTGTGGTCTTCTGGGCTTATCTCGGTGCAACATCCTTTTTCTATTATCCAGGAGGAGATAACAGAAAAATAGAAGATGTCCTTACTGGCCATACCGAAAACCCAATATAAAAAATTGCATAAGTGCGTTGCAGTTGATGGAGAGTACTTTGAAGAGGACAATACCGAGTTTGATTAATAAACTTGTATTTTTAATTTCCTGATTAATTTCCTGAAACTTTCTGATCAAACTAGTATATTTTAAGTATTACAAGTTAATGTGAAAAAGATGTATGTGATGTACTAAGACAAATGTCATTTTCTTTATCATCATTCATGTGATCATAGTTTTCAAACAATATTACGTGAAACTCTGCAATGACTAATACGGTTTATATAAGGGAATAAAACTAAACCTTGAATTTTGTACGCTTCAATGTTGGAGTCCTCATTACACTGAATTAAAACGAAGTGTTCCAAAAACTCCATATATTTCATACATTTAACAAACCAAAGCCTACAGCCGGTGAATAATGACAGTTTACACAGCTAGGAGGCTTGAATGTTTAAACTTGACATGTTTTGGGGAAACAATTACACCTTCTTCAGAAGAACTGAACATAGCTAAGTTAATAACAAAAAATGGATTAAAGCAAACTATACATAGGTACAGAACAAAATGAGACAATGGGTCTTACTGGAATATTTTAAATGTTGTCTTTGGAATATTTAAAATGATGTATAATTTCACCATATGGCCAAACAAAACCGTTCTTAGACCACGCTAGCCACTCACTGATAAACTCAGAACACCTGATTAATGATTAAAAAACTTCGAATTCTTGCCCAATTTTGAAATGTTTTCGTTTGATGCATCAAGTCTATTTCCATCAGTTCGGAGATGTGAGGTCATTTATATTGTCATAACATTAATCAAATTCTACAGAAGGTATGTCGATGACATTTTGATCATATTTGATGGGTCGTTGATGATATAATATTGCTTAATTCATACTTCAATTCCTTCCATGAGAATATTGCCTTTACTTATGAATTGGCTCATAATAATAAGATTCCTTTCTTAGATGTAATGATAGGTAATAGTAGTCATGATTTATCATTTCCAATTTATCGGAAGCAGACTAATTGTGACACAATGATACACAATTCTTCCGTAGTTCCTTTTTCACACATAGTGGCAGGTTTCAGATCAGTTGTACATAGGGCAATGATAATACCACAACATTAAGATATTTTCATCACTGAGGTTAACACCATTAGAGGTATTGGTTTCGAAGATAATACTATTCTCAAATTATTCCTAGATAAATTTAATAAGCTGGAAACCAATTTAACCCATAGAGATATTTTCTCAAATAATGAAACTCAAATAATGTAAATATTTTTCTTTAACTTATCTAAACAATCATTGCAATAGATTCACTAAAGTTTTTAAAAAACATCAATCAAAAAAAAAATTAAGACAAAACTCCTTTAATGGATCATTGTGGTATTTATCGATTCAATTTCAATACCTGTAACTCTTTTTATGTGGGTTTAAATTTAAAAACTTTCAAAGTTAGTACATTACAGCATTTCAACTCTATCAGGCTTAACAATGGAAAAAGTCAATTTGCTAAACACATTTTAGACAGCAATCATGATTTTAGTAGACAAACTAACTTCAAAACTCTTCAAGTAAGCAATAAAAGTCATATATCAAAACACTTAGTCAAGAATGGAAAAATGGTGATGACTTAATCAACAAGCAGGTCGGGTGCGACCTATCAAAATTCTTGAAATTAATTATAGTTCATTTATTATAAATTGGAGAGGGTGTCTCCGGTTTCCTTTGTGCTTCATTGTTATAAGTATTATTCTCGTCATTTCTTATCGGGTGTCTTATTTGCTCAAAATGTTATTCGGGTAGTGAAATAATAAATGTATTTAAACTGGTAGTACTATTCGATTTTTCGGGTACCTCTGGATTCATCTCTCATTATTTTTAGTTCATTTAGGGAATTTAGTTTCTGCGTTTGACTTTGTCCAATGGGTTACTAACTGTCTGATATTTGAACTGTATTTTGACATACTCAGAATTCTTCAATATTTTCTTTGAAATTTCAATTCATGAAGGTGTAATGACAATCATCCAGTTAATGTAGAACAGGATTAACTTTTGTATAGGTATTTTGATTAAAGCAAATCAATAATTTATATGTCCAAATTATTATAAATTTTAAAAAAGGTTTCATTAAATTATTCCCAGAGAGCATCACCTCTTTAGTATATTTCCGTAAACAACGTCTACAAAACGTTTTAGTACGTCGTCAATCATGGCGTACACAAACTGTAAAATGAGAAATAAAAATTTTGTAAAACATCTTAGTAGCTTTTGTTACTAAAATATTAAAAATGTATATAGTAAATTATTACATTTTATAATCAAACATTTTTTTTTTCAGAAACGAAAATATTAAGACATAAATTTTGTCACAGTGGCATTAGAGCCATGCTGAATGTATTATTTATTTGCTTTAATCAATTTATTGTTATGAACTTAGCTATTTATTCAGGATAATTTTTACCCGAAACATGTCAAGCTTAAACATTCAGTCTTCGTAGCTATGTTAACTGTATGAAATATATGGAGGTTTTGGAACACTTTGTTATATTTCAATAAAATTAAACCTGTTTTTCTAAGCCTAATATATAATTCCATGCAATTTCATTTAGAATAATTAAAACGATTTGTTTTTTACATAAATACATTATTCCTAAAACTATAATATTCTATTCCAGCTGCATTAGTTATCTCAAATAAAATTGCTAATCTAGTTAACATTTTGCTTTTGAAAAAAAATGCATCAAGTTGTATCTATGAATAGGTAAGTAGTTTTTTAT
Organism: Adranes taylori; assembly: GCA_009867245.2. NCBI lineage: Eukaryota > Metazoa > Arthropoda > Insecta > Coleoptera > Staphylinidae > Adranes > Adranes taylori. The sequence continues at coordinate 17,156 of WYDF02167907.1, forward strand.
TTAATGTATGCTTAATTTATTTTCTACCAAAGAACGCTTACATCTTAAACACGATTTTAGCCTATCTATTGAATACAAAGTTAATAGCTAAGTAGCTCACATTTCCCTCTTCAAGGGAAATGATGGAAGGGAACAAAAAATAAAGCAGTTTCCAACTTTAATCATCGTAAAATCTCGTTTCAAGCGCATTTTTAAATAAAAAACATTTTTTAGCTGACGTGGTATATATACACTGAATAGTGCAAGAGTTTAATCAAATACTGTACATTTTTAAGTAGTTATCAAACGTATAATATACACAAGTTTGAGAACGTAATGTTTCTAGCGTTTAAACATGTATTTCTGAATTACAAGAATCTACAGTCCATTTTGTTCTTACCGTGTCAGAAAAATATAATAGTGTATTTAAATTTATTAGCCTAAAAATATCAAGTTGTAATAAAATCTTTCTCCACTCCTGGGGTTTACTGAAATTGTGGGGGAAAACATTCAAATCTGAGTGAACAAAATTTGTCTTCGGAGACAGTTTGCATTTTATCGTAAGATACGTAAATGATTATTACCCAACTCAATATCCCTTGAAATTCTTTCGTTTCCATACAATTTTTACAAAGTATATCAATTGCCTCCAGGTCAGCCTTAACTAATTTTGTTACAAATTTTATTATACATGATCTGTTGAATTAGGGGGCTAACATACCGTTTTATTGCCCCCCACTGAGGTGTAGAAACTTCTCTTTTTTTGCCCGAGGGAGTTGCAGAATTAAATAACGAATCGTACCCGGTGCACATTACAGTGTGGGAATTTTAATCATTATTAGGAATTTGGTTTACAGAAGAATGTTCAAAAGTACTTAGGGGCTTTAGAATTTCTCATCCTCTTGACATTTGGATTTGGATCTGAGTAGAATATTTGTACAGTGATGGATAAATTAGTTGCAACAAGTATATGCTACAGTATTTATGATATATGTGTTTTTATGTGTTTTATCATTTTTTCTTTGCTTTTGTGTTTTCAACTTCGGGCATTACGATTTAAGTATTCTGTGTAAGTCTTCATCGGTTCTTGCATAGAGTTTATGACTTGTTCAAGCGGAATAGCGGAATTTCGTAGGATTCTTCGTTCACTGTTAACTAAACTGTGTATTCGGCTATTGGTTGCAATCTGTATATATAAAAGAAAATACCCGATACATTGACTGACTCATCAACGCCCAGCCCAAACCCCTAGACACACAAAGTTGAAAATTTAGCAAAGGCTTTTCCTCATGACGTAAGCACAAATAAGAGGGTATTTTTTGAAATTCGATCCCAAAGCGGGTTAAAATTGTAGGCTATTTTGGCATCGGTTAACATAGAAGCTTGAAATTCGGCTAAAAGGCTCTTTGTTGAGATCTATTGGACTTGTGTAAGACGAAATTTTGATTTTCAGTCTTTGAAGGTTTAAAAACTGAGATCGATGATGTATTGAACAAAAACTAAAATCACCGTATCTCAGAAACCAATTAGCTTATGGAGTTACAATTTGGCAAGAATATTCTTCGTTAAAACCATTTGACACTTGTACGAATTTGAAAATACTTAATATTCTTTAGTATCCGCGACCGAAGGTTTCTTAAGAATTCTGATGGTCATTCACAATAGGATAGTATATTCGGCCGTGGGTCAGGATCTCAAGGCTCAATACCTTGTTACAATATCAAATTGCCAGCTATCACTTTGCCAACATTTAACGTAAGTAATCAGAATTCAAAGGCATGTAAAACAGATAGTTCATATCAACTTGTAAAATACAAGTTCTAATTAAAAATAGTATATTTTGCAATGAATCATAAGTAAATACAATTCTAATTAACTTCAAGAATTAACCGCCACAAGATTTAAGATGTTGTCAGAATTTTTTATTTTTGATTGATTCAAGATAAATATATGGAAAATTCTGTCAATTTTTCCATACTCAACCTCAGCAATGGATAATTTAAATCCGTTATGGTATATCAGTTTATTATTACTTTTATCCATTATAAATATTCATATTATTCTCATTATAGATTTTAAACCTCTCAAAAGATGTTACGGGCCTTTCAGTTGTGGAATTTTACTAGCTGCAACTTTTGCACTAAAGTTATCCATCTGTTGGGCGTCAATTTATTGTAGAAGTGTACTAGATGCAACTTTCGGATTAGAGTTATATATTCTTACATTAAACTCGACCTTTCATCTTAAATAATAGGATCTGATTTTTTCTATTTTGAACTGAACTTCGTTCGAGATGTTTAGACTATATAATAACCTTGCGTTACATATATACAGTGAAAGAACAGAAAAATTAAAATTGAAATGGAATGTACCGATTCGAATACGTACCAACAATTAAATTTATCTGAACCAGTCCATTTTAAAATAGCAAGCATTTCAGGAATGGAAATGTATAAATTATTTCCGCTTTTGAATAAAAAAAAAAGAAGAAAATAAGCGAAAACGAAATTGCTCACCAAAAGTTCAGAATATCTAAATTACGATGCATTTCCAAATTGGCGTAAATTTATCAAATATACCAATACCTGTGGAAGGAGAATTATCGCAACAACTACAGGGTTGTATTCAAAACGGAAGAGAGTCTATTGGCTTTAACAGTGTCAAATTTATACAGATTAAGCGATTCCATTCGGCATTAGCGTAAGTAGGATATTAAAGAATTCTATGTTGGTGAACTACGATTTCCGATATTTAGAAATTGAAGAAAATTCGTTTTAAGAGAATTTATGATATAGGCCTGCTGTAGATAATTTATTGACTTTAAAGGCTACTTGAAATTTTGATAAGTAAACTATTTCTTCCGGCAATTTATATCTACACCTTTGTTTTTAATCTGGGAGATAAGCACCAACTTTAAATACAATGTAATGATTTATGAAAGTACTCTTTGTATTCAATATTTGACAGAATTCTATACTATGTTACAGTTTTGGTATGTCTACAACAGCATTTGTCTACAACGAACATGTTAACAGTTGAATCAAATTTAATCTGGATGCAAGCAGGTTGTAATAGTCTATAAATTATATTATAATGAATTCAAACAGTAGTAAAGTAAGGTTATATTATATTCGGGAAAAGCGTATTAATTTTTTGAATTAGAAAACAGGCGTTGAAAAGTAAGCGCCTGCATTCCATTCTTAGAGCTCACGGTCATACTATTCTATAGTTCTATTGTGGGAGCCACATTTAGGTCGTCATTCTTGGCTAGGTTATAAAAGGGACACTTCTGGAGCTTGCAGGGATTGTTCCAAAGTTAGGTATGAACAAGAGTTATTACGACGCGATTCTAATACTTCTGATTAAAAGTTCCAATTAAAATTATATTCATAGAGGCAGTATACACACATACACGCTTATAAGATATTCTATTTATTTATTTAATAATTTTGTGCAAGAACTCATCGAAAGAACTAAATCGATTTAATTAAATTTAACTAATTCTAGTTAGGCCAAATATGTCTAATTTTTAATTTTGATATTAATTATATTTGTTACGGTGTTACAGAACTTAGTAGACTTAATTATTTTAATCAAAGCAGGATCGTAAATTGTATCTAACTACTATAGTGCCTTTATATTTTATTATCTTTGTAACATAATTTGCTCTTGAATGAGATTCAGAGTTGGGTCAGGAATTCGTTTGTTCTAATTTCTTATAATAAATTACTTAATTTATTATAACAGATACACAGATACAAGTTTAAAGAGTTTGGTTTATTGTTCTAGTATTTGTTACAGCAAATATATGACTCGAAGCGCCATTTACAATAATGTTGATTCTAAATATTATTCAAAATTTGTTAGGCTGGTACAGTTCTCTTCTTCCATTTTGTTTTTATTTAATAAAGCAAATAAAGAGTGACAAACTAAACATGATTTTCGTATTTTATTGTATTAGATTTCTTCAGCTATGAGTACAGTTCTGGAATGAAACGTTTTCTTCTGTACCAACGGCGTTGAAGTTGTAATTGTCGACGTTGATTGGATTAAATAAATGAACCTTTGTTGAATAATACGGGGATGAAGGTCTAATGTAGCATTGCAGATGTAAAACTTAATCGATGCGCTGTAATGGTAGGATTTTCGTAGATATGCGCACGTATAGAAATGCATTGAAACGGTATGACAATAGGCTGTTTGTTGATGGATAATGATGTTGTGGATATTGATTAATAATTTGCGTTGACGGAATGAATTTGACCTCTGCCAAAGTACTGAAACTGGCGTCGGATGTCCTTCTACTCTCGAATGGTTGATGCTTTCTCATGTAATGTCTTTCTCTTATGTTACTCTCCATACCATGCATCGATCTCAAGGATAATGGGAAAATAGTATGAGAATAAGAGTAGAAGAAAGTGATAATTATTTGGGAATCGGAAGATTCAGCAGAAGATGTGTCGTCGGATACTCAACCTTTTATGTTTCGTAGAAGTTGAATTTGATTTTGTAGAATTTTAATTTACTTATTTTTGTCGTCGATTTAATATGGTGTTCGAAAGATTTGATATTTTACTATAGCGCTTTAAGATCAGATCAATACTGGCTGCGATAGTTCTCGCTGACGAAAAGAAATTGACTAGGTCTTATTTCAAAGCTTTGGTACCAGCGCGATTGGGTTCTCTCAGCATTTCTGGGAAGGAAGCTTGTCCTGATGGATTCGTTGAATTGTGGCGTGTTGTCTAAGCCGATGGCTTTCGACGGCGCTGCCGTAAAAAAGGCGGAGCTCTTGTGATTTGATTTATAACGATACCACATATGATGGACGTAACCCTTGTAGTTCCAAATATATAGGCTCTAATAACTTTAAAAATTCTTCATTTGTTATATGAAAACATATTCTCAATAATAATGCATAGCATTTGCACAATACATACGTATACTCTAATATGATTGACAATTGATTTTCTTTTTCAAATCTCTCTTACACATTGGTAGTTATTTTCCCACGATAATATGTCATATTTTTAAATGAAACAAAAGACGATAGGTTTTCACATTATATATA
>WYDF02168018.1:0-21766 GCA_009867245.2 Adranes taylori
CCAACGAACTCAAATCATCCTGCACATTATCAATCCAGTCGAGTTTCATTTCAAATAATTGTTTATTCATAAAAGCAGTCGCTCAGAGATCTACGGAGCGGTCAATGCTGGGACTGTCTCTGAGAGAGAGGATACCCAATGTGACTATACGGCATAGGACAGGTGTGACTGATGTCATAGAGAGAGTTGCAACCTTCAAGTGGAACTGGGCTGGCCATTTGGCACGAACAACGATCATCTAGACTACATGCGTACTTACTTGCCCGTGCCCTCAGCAAGTCCACTGAGGACCGGTGGAACAAAGAGAACAATTTCAACGTGCGGTTAAACTGACTCGGCGCCCGAGAATCATATTTCCGGAGATTATTATATTCTGAAGTAACATATTAGTTTGCGCCATTTGTGACATCGCTAGGACTGTCCATTAGCTACATCGCGAGCTAATGTCTGTCACAACTCTATAAATAATCATTGGTTATAGCACCGCAATAGAATGCAAAACAAATAGAACCTCAGCTTTAATTGTTGGGAACAGCATTAATTATATGAAAAGTAAATATAACGTGGAATTACGATTATTCATTAATAATGATAAGAATTTTCTATATAGAATGCAAATTTTGTTTCATTTTTTTTTTTGTTTTAACAAACATGTCATATCACTTTGATAAATATTATTGAATTAGTAATTCATTTCTACATACTGTTGAAATATGAACAATTTACTTGTTCCAAATATTCATTCTTATAACATGTATCGAATAGCACATAGCATGATAGACCAATCCAATTACACTAATTAATATATATTTTTTAATGAGATATGCGAACTTGACAAATTCGCTGTTCGCACTAAAAATAGCGAAACATAATTTGTTGAAATTGCTTGTTAATCAGTTTAAATATTCTACAAATGATATTGATTAGTCATATAAAATGAAGAAGTTTATCTATTTTTTTATTGGAAATCAGACGTAAGTTGTCCATTAGGACATCACATTTATAACCCCTCCCCTGTCAATCGAGACTTCGATGGAGTCAGGAGGAAGTCGCTGTCAATCATCAACCCAAGCAGAGTATTCGTTATCATTCACTGGATCGACGATCTCTTCGACAATGATTAAGATATATTAAGCGACAACCACTCACTCACATCACACCACTACGTATTTCCATCTACCATCCTATTCAATGGCTGGACGAGAACATCCTCACAATCGCCAAACATGAAGATGACGTTTCAATAATCGAACCGGTATCAGCATCCGTCAAATCGAGCATCAACGTATCGTAAAAAGAAAAAGTTTCAAGCACAACTAACCTCTGGACCGAAGAACAAAAAATAGGTAGAACCCACTAAAAATCTAGTTTGATTCCCTTTATCTTTATAAATTTGATAATAGAAATGGTACTAGATCATCCTAAATATATCTTGAATTATAATTAGCTTTACAGGACAATGTCGGTCAAATAAAAATCGCATTTAGTCATTATATGTATTATAAATATTTGCAACATTAAACAACATTTTGTAACTTTGTTATTGCGTTCTACATGTGTTTACCGACAATCATATTTATATAAATCTCAAATAAGACACAACAAAAAACCCTGCTTTTATAAGAATTAAATCCGTAACAAGTTGCTTCCTATACGGATATGCCGTCAAATAATTTTAAACCATACAACCAAGAGAAGTATGCACAGCACTCAATTCAACACTATAAAATAAAGCAATGCAGATATGGAGAAGCTATTGAAGAATAGTCATTCCTCTATATCTTACAAGCTAGATGACTAAACAAAAGTACAAAATTGACTATCCGTAACCAAAAAAAAGTCCCTTTAAATATCATAAACATCAACTACTACATGCAAAGCCGGTTGCATTCAAAAACTAATAATTCATAATGCGAATTTTCATTTCTATCCAGCCGGCTTGTGGCTTTGTGAGTTAGTCTCGGTTTTCAAAGAAGTGATACTTCTAATAAAGAGGATGCTGATGATTCCTTATAATAATGGGTGAAATGGCGCCATACATCTTGAACAAGTCGCTTTTTTAAAACATTTGTTGTGATGGTAGATATTACGTACCTATTAAAATAATATCTATGTTTGCTTGTGATAAAAGCAGATTCACTTCCATCTTCCATTTACTCTTTATTATAAATGAGATATTACCATTAAAATTAAATACTCATTCCTGAGCTCTTAAAAACATCACGTTCTCAAACGAAATATAATTTCATAACAAAAAAAATTCCATTCCGAAAGTGCTCCTCGCAACTGAACCACCTTAAAAACTTATTATATTCTTTCTTGTACAGAAAAAGAAACAGGGAAGCTGACGCTCTAGTTTCGCGTCTAAATGCATCTTTTAAATATTCGATATATATTTACAATTTACTATTCGTCATACGTATAGAACTTAAGACCTATAGAGACAAAGAAGACAATCGTTTTATTTCTGCAAATAAAATTCGAATGTAAAAGTACACCTCATATGTGATCAAAATTCAATTTGTCTCTGAGCCTGGACGATAGCGGATTAAGGACGAAATCTCTGCTATCGGATCGAAATGGATAGTTGCTGGGGAATAAACACGCTTTGAAAGTGACGCAAACGTCGACAGCCAACTAAAATTACATGCGAAGAAACATAAAAAAATACAAGGCGTGCATTATACAAGGCGGTTCATATACCAAGGCAGTTCATATACAAGGCGTGCATTTTGAATCAAGCATATAGCAATATGAAATTCAGGAAAAAATCGTTCTAGATTATACCTACGGTACAAAATAGAATATACCAGATTCATATACATAAACTTAAAGCCGCACTAAACAAGCCAGAAACCCTTTCACCCGTTTCAAAAAGTTATATTATATGTCACCAACTATTAAGCTCATATATGCTAAGATATTTTGCCTTTCCTTTACGCTTCTATGGTGCTGAAATCTGGACTTTCAGTGATGTAGCATATAAACGTGTAGAGGCTTTCGAGTTTTGGACTAGAGGCAGACGATACTTGGTTAACCATATTAGAAATGACATCGCATAGAACAGATTAACGTACGCAGACAGATAAATACAGGAGACATATTTTAAAAACAATCCAAGAAACATGCACCATGTGCTACAGACTAAAAGTATTGGCTTCTATTATTTTTATTGATTATGTATAATCTAAACGTTTAAGAAAATGTTATATTTTAAATTAGAATTGTTTTCAACATGGACAAGTAACAATTCTCCGCGGACCGCTTGCCGGTGTTGTCTTAGACGGCACCGGTTGAGAATAGCTGCCTTAGACGATAGCACAAACTAATGGCTGTAGCCTTCGATCAATCTCTATCCTCATTTTGAAAATGTGACAATTTTTAGCGAATGTCCAAAACTATTTTCTGAGATCAACTTGGGATTTATTCTCAAGCATTCCATCTTAGTAGATGATTTCATCCAGCTAAGGATATAATTTACGGAAATTTAAATAAATTATAAAATTTTGTCCGGAACTGTTTCATTGTAAGAAACATTAGGATATATTCTATCATATCTTCTGTATAGTTATTTCTATACTACATACCTTACATAAATGTTCATATTACGGTTTTAATTTCCTGGGAATATTTACTGGTACCTGGCAACGGCATTTTAGTTGTTTGTAGATTATGTTTGGTGAATGTTCAGAATGCGAGTATTTTGCTTTTCAAAATAATCTAATTTAGTCTAAAACAAATTTATCTCCGCTTAATTTATAGTGATTACTTATAAGAGATAAGTACAGTAGAATATTTATAATCCGTCAAACATGGGGCCAAGTCTTTTCGGTAGGTGAATCTGTCTGACTACTGAATGTTCAGGTATTTAATTATCATTAACAACATTTATCTCAACCTTTTTTCTTCAAAAAATCTCGCGGATGGGCGGTTTCCTTTTAACAAAAAAATAATATTTTGAATAAGATTTTTTTAACGCGGTCAGGAAAATATCTCCGCGGGACGGTCAAACTTCGGCGCGGACCGGTGCCCGTTCGCGGTATTGGCGCTTGAGAATCACTGATCTATACAACACAGAGGATAGGGAAGATTTAGAAGACATTAAGAACATTTACATATAAAAGAAAATAAGTGTCCCGTAAGAAAATCTCGCTTATTTCTGGATTAGTTGTTTAACAACTTGTTTGAACAAGCACAATATTGTTCTAATAACTACTAATAAGTTTGAATATCGAAGTATATCATGGATTATGCCTCGTATATTAAAATCATCACAGTATATAGTTGCCAAATTCATATACGTAGATTCAGTGTCACAGGAGTAGTAATTGGTCAATTTCAGAAAAGCGGAAGTGATTACCTTCTGCTCGTTAAGTCTCAATTCGAAATGATTTTATGCTGCAAAAATAAAAATCCTACTCATCTTAAAGATAGAAAATGATTTAAAAAAATTAGATGTTTATTAATTTAGGTTATAGAAATGCGTTAAAAAATTTATTACATTTTAGTTTTTATAGGTACTTATAACCATTATTATAAATTATAGATGTAAACAAAAACACCATGATGCAAACTCCAACTCTGCTAGACATTTTATATGAGATACTCAAATTAAAAAACCTAGCACTTCTCTTAACTATAATTAAGAAGGTTATCTGGTCATAAAAGCCTAAAATGAAATCTATGAACGTGCTAATTATATACTCATATATGTAAAATAGAAATGTATTTAAATTAGACTATATTAGATTAGCATTGTTTAATTCGCGTGATCGGGCGCTCCGAAAACTATACGTAGACGCCCGATGCTATGGACACTTGTAGGCAGTAAAGTAATTAGCTGGCTGCAGCGACTCGCACAGAACATCATAGATCAGTCCATTTTAGTTAGTTCTAATAATAATATGTACATAGCAGTAGCGTAATTAATTATTCATAGCCGCCATTATAAGGGCGTTGTTCATATATATAGTAATAATTTGCTTCTTATTTAAAAATGTGGACATAGGACGTAAAAAAAGATCATCGAGGGGTTACATTTGGAACATGTCCCGCGAAATCGGGACGAATGGTCACCCTAACCGTAAGCTACGTATCACCCCCGGTTTATATAGTCCCACCCCCGCAGTAAACCGTCTGGATTCAACACTGGTTGTTTCTTGCTGCTGTCATTTTATATCGTTTGTTTTTGTGTTGTTGATTGCATATATGTCGTTCAAAAATAAAATTTAAGAAGGAAGTACAAAATCTTTTAATAATAGTTAATTAACCTTATTATGAATCAAGAAATTTTAAAATTAAAAATAAAATAACTACAAATCCTCAATGTGGATTTACTCTGATGACTAATTTAATGTCAAAATGTATTGAATTTTTATTTAAATGTGTTTTGATGTTGCGCTATAAATTATTAATACTAAAAAGTATTCCTTCGGCTAACAAAAGTTGAGAGAAACTGTCATAGACTGATAAAGAAGGAGTTGTCGGGCACCATATCGCTGAGACCTCCACTCTTGCACGCGGTTGACGACTCTACCAGTATAAATGCCTTCTCATGTCTTGTTTGACAATGCAAGTGCAGTATTTTGTATTTCAAAATTATAAACAAAATTTTAGCAATAAATAAAAACAAACACTTGGATTTTTACACAAAGTATAATTGTTTACTCTTAAATATTATTCGTTTGAGATTCCCTTAGGAAAAATACACAGAACTGGTGTGCAATCAAAATTATAAATAGATCAATAATAAAACTTGTATTAAAAATATCGAATTTTTAATACATTGACCTAAGATACAATAAAATTAATGACTGTAATATTAATCTTAAGTTTTAGATTTTCGAACTTCATGCTATTGTTTCTTAAGACATTACAAGGAATAACGACTGATTTATGTAAAAAAACGAATATATAAATTATTGTATAAAAGCACGCAAAACCGAAAAGGACTTTCAGAAACCTGCCCGAGAGTTCTGGAGTAATAAAGTAGGTAGAAAACGCTTAGGGGCTGAAACTTTATGTCTGCCAATGAAATATGATGTGACAAAAACTACTACACATATAAAACAGAAATATAAAGAAAATAAAATGAGTTTGAAATTGGAATAGACATAAAGGTAAAACGGCTTTATTAATTGTGTTATTAAGTGCATTTGCATGTATAAAATTAATACGAAGTGAGTTATGAAAAAACTCTAAATAGTTCAGTAAATCAAAAAAATAGATCATATATTAACAACGAATACTACCAATAGCGTAGCACAAAAATATTTTGTTGAGGAAAATTATTATTTTCGCAAATATAAAACTGCAATAAACCTTATTTAGAATATCGAAGTACGCCAGAATATCGAAGTTGGAGTCCACATTTCAATGTATTGAAAGACTAGTGTTCCAAAAGCTCAATTTAATAATAATTTGCATTATATGTGAGCTTCCAAGTCCAGAAAATTCAAGTTGACATGTCTCGTGGAAACAATTACCACTTCATCAGAACTATAAATAGCTAATTTAAATATATAATTTGACAATAGCAAGAGAAACGTTACCTCACATGTCTGGATGTTGATTTAAAATTTTTAAAACTTTCAACATTTTATGTAAGTATTAGGAAAACGTTTTTATATTTTTGTTAACTTTAAGAAATATTTTATTAACAAAATTTTATAACTTAATGATGAAATTTAATATTTTAGCTATATTTTCCTTTTGCAGCTATAACCGCCATTTGTGATGGTTAATGCTGATTTGAAGCTCACCGCTTTGATGCTCACCGCCGGTCATAAAACGACAGTGGCACTCTTTGATGTATGTATAGATGTACATTTTAAAATAACGATTTAACCGATTTCGTTTGATGATGAATATATATTTCGACAAGCAGGCGGCATATGTAGCTCAAAGCTTTGATGCTCACCGCCGGTCATAAAACGACAGCGGCACTCTTTGATGTATGTATAGATGTACATTTTAAAATAACGATTTAACCGATTTCGTTTGACGATGAATATATGTTTCGACAAGAATTGCATCAAGTATTCACCCACCACATTGTCTGAATGACGGGTTTACCCTTTTGGATTTCAACAAATCTGATTGGATGATAAACGCACACATTTCGACAGAAGGCGTTTTCTATGCGATACTTTGATATTTTGACCGCATCAAGCTACTATTGCCATCGCTGATGTGACGCACGATCATTTATAAACCATCACTACTTGCATTTCACTAGATAACCATCAACAAAATAATGCAACTTAGATCCGTAAATTTTCTTAACGTATCAGGAAGAAACTTTTGATTGGTCGGAAGTATAACCTTCCTAAACATTTTGCAGCCCAGGCTTCTTTCAAACTCCGCCTATTTTGTGGCAGAAGCCGTTGATATACATCGGCTTAGGCAACACGCCACAGCTCAGCCGATCCATTAAGCCAGTGATGCTCAGGCGGCATTTTTTGAGTCGTTGCCTTTGCATGTACTGTGAGAACCCATTCGCGCCCTCCCAAAGCTCTAATTCTGAAATAAGACCTAATCCATTTCTTTGTTCAGCGAGAACTATCGCAACCATAAATTGATCTGATCCGAAAGCGCTATAGGAAAATTTCAAATATTCAATCAACATATTAAATCTACAAAAAAATATAAGTAAATTAAAATTCTACAAAACAAAATGCAAATTCTACGAAACAAAAAAAGGTTAAGTATTCGGCGACACATCTTTTGCTGAATCTTTCGATTCCCAAATAATTATCACTTTCTTCTACTCTTATTCTTATACATTTTCGCATTAACCTTGACCTCGGTGCAGGATATGGAGAGTAGCACGAGAAGAAGACATTACCTAGAAAGCACCGACCATTCGCGAGTACAAGGACACCACAGACGTCAGTTTAAGTACTTCGGCAGAGGTCAAATTCATTCCGTCAACGCAAATTATTAGTCAATATCCCCAACATCATTATCCATCGACAAAAAGCCTATTATCTCAACGTGTCAATGCATTTCTACACCGCGCAAATCTACGAAAATCCTACCAAAAAAGCGCATCGATAAAGATCTGCACCTGCCAAATGCTAGGTTCGACCTTCATCCACGTATTATTCAACCAAGGCTTTTAATTATTCCAGTCAACGTCGACAATTCTAACTTCAACGCCGTTGGTAGAGAAGAAAAGTTTCATTCCAGAACCGCACTATCAATACGTACTATCATATTTACTTCATCACCCTTTATTTGCTTTATCTTTTTTTAATGGAAGAAGAAAACTGGATCAACCTAACAAATTTTGAATTATATTTAAAATCAATATTATTGTCAGTTATTTAAAATCGCGCTTTGAGTCATATATTTGCCGTTATAAATACTAGAACAATAAACAAAACTATTTAAACTTCTTATTGTCCTTCTGTCTTTATCATGTAAGAAATTAAGTACTTTATTATAAAAATTAAGAAGAAAGGAATTTCTAACCCAACCCTGAATCTCATTTAAGAGCATTTATTTTATGCAAACAGAATGAAATATAAAAAGCAGTATAGTAGTTATAAACAAACTACGATCCTGCTTTGATTAGAACAATTAAGTCTGTAACGAGTAACATGCAACAAGCGTCAAACATCAGATACCTACAGTGTTGCCATCACCCGAAATTAAAGCAGTATGTGTACTTGACAAATATCCGCAGCTCCTTCGCCAATCCGGATCCGCAGCTCTTTCGCCAATAAAAGATATTTCAATTTCAAACAATAAAATGGAACAAGTATCATCTTGTTGATAATCCGCAATGTTCCAGAAGATCAACGGACGCTAAAATCCGTTCTAAAAACAGAACAAGATGATCTGGCAAGAGATCCTTGAACTGACAAAACGATTAGCGGTATTTCTAGATTCAATCGTATCTAATATCTCCTAGAACAAGTTATGGGTTTTGCAATAGAAAAATGAATCTACTGAAGTATTGTTCAAAGAAGTATGGTGTTCTGCAAGGATATAAAAATATTGATGGAGTATGTGGGAATGAAATACGATTTAACTGATTGGGGAAAGCTTTTGCTGATTCTTTCAAGAAAAGCTTAAAAGCTGTGTTACTTTGGCATTGGAAATACCTTCTTCCGTTCTAATTCATTATTCCATTTGGATGGACGAAAAAAGAAACCAGAATCTTGTTTTCCCTTATGGTCTTTTAAGTCCAAGAAGCAGTCATTTTTCCCAATCAATTTTCACAATTTTTCACTTTCAATTAATATAGCTTGCAATTAAATATGTTAGAATAATATATTTGTTAGAATATTATTTCGTCGATTTTTTTAAGTTGTTATATGCCACAAACCCGTTACAATGCAACAAAAAAAAAACAACAATGTCATATTCTTGATCAGCATAGTAGAACTAATTATAATATAACATTAACTTTTCCTAAACAATTATTTTTTTTTTAATTTGTAGACCTGCGTAATTTAGCGATTTTCCGTCCACAACGATTTAAAGTCAGACAACCGTTATGAACGTAATGCTCTTTTGAATAATTAACCGAAGACCAATATCCATTCCCGCAGACGTAAAATCTAATTACTATGTCAGAATCAGCTACAAAAAAAAAAGAAAAACCAACAAAATATATAAAACAGGACTAAAATAAATAAATACATAGTTAACAAAAAGAAACAAATAATACTACAAACAATAGATAGGTTCGATAAATTGTATTTTACAACAAAAGTTTTGACCCATTCAATCAACATCGTTCGAATTTATCATGTCGCTTTGGTTAGGAAAAACAGAAATGTGAAAATGTGGCAGAAGCTACAAATAATAGATCGATCTTTGTGTCGTTATTGTGTTTGCTTAATTGAAACGACGCGGTCCAACAGCCAGCAAATGGAACCGTTAGAAACAACGATAATTACGTTACAGATGAATAGCGCATACGGTACTTCTGCTATAAATAACTTTTTTTTACTTCTTTCTAAATACGTTCTTTTTATTAAAACGAGATGTATGTACGTAATACAAGGATCGTTCAGTTAATTTCTAGCAGCAGGAACTAAAAACATAAAGAGTGGCACGAACTAAAAACTTATTCCTCAAGTGTTTAACCCTTTCAATCAGAGGGTCCTGTGTAGAGGAGAGCAAGTTTCTGAGTTTCTGAGCAAGCATTCAAAAGTTTCTGTAGGAGCCACGGTGCCCGAAGCACTTCTAATCGCCGTGTCCTATCTAGTGGACTTAGTTACTATAAATAACAACAGATGCAACATCATTCTTCAAAAGAGGAGGTTAGAAAAAAATTACATTGTGAGGTTATGTTTTAAATTGTAAACAGTGAACAGTTTTAGGTTTTTAACGAGTGTTTCTTCTGTGTTTTCAATTATCCTAATCTTTTTTAATTGTTTGCCTTGAGTGAAGTTATCAAGTTTCGTGGTGGTTTGCTAAATTTGTATAGTTTACGAGCTATTGTTTATGTGTTCTGTATACAGGACATTGTGACTTACGTGAACGTCGTGAAAATTTTATTTTCAAGTATTTATTTTGCTTTAGCTCAAAATGCCACAAAAAATAAATATTTTGCTGTAGAACGATGAATGATGAATGATGGTGATGAATTGGAGCTTACTCGTTTGGAAGATGATTACAATTACTTTCCATGTATTTTTAGTTGCCATATTTTTTAGTTCAATACACGTTTTACAAATTATGCACATGTTTTTTTTTTATTTGGAAGGATCAGCAAACATTTTGATTTTAATGAGGGAAAAATTTACCATTTCCCGTAGCCTTTTAGCTAATTACATCCCAGATTGTTTACTACAAAATGCAGTGAAACCTGTAACATTGCAAACTTCCCATTGAGCAACGTGAGCGAATGGAAAACATTCATAGGAATTCACATTACCATGGGAAATTTGGGCTTTCCACGTATCCGCATGTCCTGGGAGTCTAGGTTATGATTAATCTTATTACTGAACATATTGTACACGTATTTTTTTATTACGGAGCAATGTCTACTTTGCATTGGATATTCCTGCTGGCTGTTCTGACAGATTTGGAAAGTTAGACCATTGTATACAATCTCGATGCGCCAGTTGGAGGCAGATGCTGTACAATATATACAGAATAAGCCAAGCATATGGGCAATAGATTTTTATGCTGTGTGGGGTATCAGGGACCGCACATGACTTTAAAATATACTAAAGACTTTGATGGCACTACAGTCTATTAAGAATCCGAGCCTTGTCTACTAAAGATTTTCGCCAGTCGTTTCTCCGGGTAGCCAACTGTCACCAGTTTCGGACTCCTAGCATGCGAAGCTCCTACTCTACGTCCTCCAGCAATCTATAGGGCGGCCTACGGATCTTCTTCCTACAGGTCTTGAGTTAAACACTATTTTTGGCACGCGCTGATCTCCCATTCTTTGGACGTGGCCGAGGCAACGTAGTCTTCTTGCCTTGATGTCGGACATGATCGATGGAGCATTATAGAGGTCATCTAGTTCTTTATTAGTTCTTATTCGCCACTCATTGTTCTCGTGTACAGCACCAAAAATCTTGCGAAGGACTTCGCTCAGTAAGTTTCCATGCGCTCAGTAAGTTCTCCACTTTTTCTTGACAGTTCAGGGTTTCTGAGCCATGTAAGTAAGTCCACTGACTTGATAATGGTTTAATACATCAAAAGTTGAAATTTTTTACAGACAAGGGAAAACTGAAGTAGATTCTGGAGACTGTAGAAGCACCGGTTCCCGGTCGCTACTCTTGCTTTAATTTCGTCGGGTACTTCGTTCTCGTGTATTAGGATGCCTCCCAAATATTTGAATGCATCGACCCTTTGGTAACCATTGAATTTGTCAGTGTTCCTACATCTGATCCTAGTGTTTATCATATATTTCGTCTTCTCCTTGTTGACATGTAGCTCGATTTTCTTAGCTTCATTCTCGAAGATTTATACGTTCTCATTTAGGTATCTGGTGTGTGTGGCTAACATAGCAATGTCGTCATGGAATGCGAGACTCTGGCACGTTCTATTAAATATTGTGCCTCCCGGGTTTGTTGGTAATTTCCTCATGACGGATTCCAAGGCGATGTTGAACAGGGTACCTGATAATGAGTCCCCTTGTTTGAGACCAATTGTAGATATGAAATTGCTCGGAAATTTTCGCATGTACTTTGACTACTCTTCGTACGGAGCAACCTTATTCGTACAAGCTGTCTCAGTTTCAGTGGTATACCAAGTTCCTGCATCGCGTGCTAGAGTTGCTGGCGAGACACACTGTCGTAGGCTGCTTTAAAATTGACATATAGCTGGTGCACCGTTACGTTGTATTCATAACGATTCTCCAGAATCTGCCTTAGATGAAACATCTGATCTGTCGTCGACCTTCGATAATATACCAAAAAGATAAACCAACTTTGAGCTAGGGCCTCATGTAGTGACGTAAACGTCGCACCTACAGCTAGGTTGTACTTCGATATCTATTTTAGTTCTTTATGCCTTTCTGAATAGCTACATAAAAGAAATATATGTGTATCTGGGACCATCCAGGCTAATAGGTTTATGAAACCTCCTTTTAGATCGGATAAGATTATTAAAAAAAAAAGAACATGGAAAGGGGTATATGGAAATTTTAATATCAAATACTTCAGGAATAATATTGACAAAATGGATAATTCAAGTGACCACATAGGGTCTAATTTTGAAGGCATTGAAGATACCTGGAGATAACATTGGAGATTAACACGTGAACCAGAAGGGATAAAACAAACAAAAAGTTCATTGAAGTCTAATTGTGTCAATGTTTTTGACAAATAATCGATCGGTGATTTGGCTCAGCGTGAATTTCGTCGTTGATTGCTGGTCATGTGGCACCAACTGGGCTAACACTGCGGCGTTTACCCATCGGCTCAAGGAGGCTAGGTCAACACGGAACAGATGCAGACGTGGCCGGCCCGGAGCAGCCGTTCTATCCAGAATATCACAGCAGTAGCTGCAGATGTCCAAGAGGAGCCTTAAACATCGACCAGACGACGGGTTATGCAATTGGACATCAGTAGACGGTCTTTACACTCGTAGACGGTCTTTACGAACATCAGTAGCGAATTTTGGTGAAAGACTTGAAGATGTCCACATACTAAACAGTGCATCAACAATTGCCTGCAATGTATATATTTCAGCAATGTCTTCGTAAACTTCGACCGCGATGATGAATATAATTTTCCATTGATAATTATCATGAGCGACATTTATCATGAGCGAGATTTCCATCTATGCGGATACGTGAATGACCAAAATTATTGCTTCTGAGGCACTGAAAATCGTGGAATGCACAAAGAGCCATTATATCGTCCCAAAGTCACTGTTTGGTGCGGGATTTACGGAAAAAATATGGGCCAATCACAACATTGTTACTGGGACTTGTGTGCGAAATCATGATTAACGACTTCTTGCTGCCGCAAATTGAGGAATTGGAGAACATGTGGTTCCACCAGGGCGGTCCAACCGTACACACAACACGAGCGATAGTGGACAATCTTCAACAAGCATTCCCGGGCCACTTAATCTCCGTTTTGGCGATTTGCACTGGCCCGCAAGATCGCCCGATTTGACCGTTCCAGTCTTCTTTCTTTGGGGTTTTGAAGTCCTGGGTCTATAGGAACAAGGCACAGACGTTAGTGGCCCTAAAGGAGAACATCCGTCTAGAAGTGGAGAATTTATCGGCAACAGTTTTGACAAAAGTCATGGAAAATGCTGTGAAACGAGGCCGAATGAGCATCAACTCTGGTGGCGGCCAACTGACCGATATTATCTTTGCGGCTTTCTTAAACATGTACAAAATTTAAACATCTAAATAAGCATAATCAACAAACAGAACCAATTCTTTTATCTACAAAAAAAGTTACTGTCTTAGGAAATCGAGTGATAGCTTTTGCGCCATCTAGAAATAAAAGGACGGCAAGTACAGATAAAATGGACTTTTTAATCTGAACTTGAGCACATTTAAGCACTCGCGCAAATGGACGCTTAGAATGTTTACACACGGAATTGATATGACGGTAACAAATTCATAGCTAGAATACTGAACACAAGATGAAGTGCTTGGAGTCCCACGGAAATTTTTTGGACCTTTTCCACTTCAGGTTGTAAACGGCATTAACTCTTATTTTATCCGGAAAACACAAACGAAAAACAGAGGACGATCAAATACAGCTCTCCACAGTTACCAATCCCTAAAATGCTAAAAAAAAAAGGATTGAATATTTTTCCTTTTGGCAAATTGCGTTTTTGGTACGTATTATAACAATATCGCGAGATGATTTTTCGACGTGTCTGTAGAGAACGATTTCTGAATAGAACGTAATCCAACGTGACCGTTGACTAAAACATATTGTAAAATTCGTGTAATTGGTTATCTGAATCACGCAACACCCTGTATTTTTTATCAAAGGATCTAAAGTATTAATATAAATATTCATAACTTTCAATATATAATGATTATTTTTCCTGCTTCCGTATGTAGAATATAATTTCACGTATGATTATAAATAAATAAAATATCTCTAAAAAATGCATGAAATACAATGTTTGTATTAAGCATTTCTGTCATAAGAAGCCATGTAATTTCATGCACTTCATGATTGAAATTCAATGAATAAAATTTTATTTGTTTCATTCTTTTGCAAAAATAAAATTTATAAAAAAATTAATTTTTCATGCAACAACTTAGAAACAACATGGGATAGAAGTAAGGTTTTAATGAAGGAAACGATCGTTGACTATATTTGTACAAAAAACGAAATGGTGTTCTTATCACTTCTTTTTATCTTCCCTTCCGTTTTCGGAGAAGATGAAGAAAACGCAATCTTCATACTTGGTGCCTTAGGAGCATGTTTACTTTGCGTAGTAGAGAAATAATTTCTATAAACATCTGCACCGGGGAGATAAAAATATATCTGTAGAAGGGTCGGAAGAACTAATATCATTTTAATAGTAACATATTCAAAAAGTGTTTTAATCAACACAAAAAAAAATAATCTTGTAAAATTATTAACGTAATTTTTAAATTAATAAAATAAGTTTTGTGTTAAAATTTGATGTATTTTGATCGGAAATTCGCGAACATATGAATTCCCAATTACATAATCAGATTATTTGTCACGTTGTCAGCAAATCTGAGATCGATTATTAGCAAATGGCAGAAAACTCCAATTTTAATTCCTCCTAATGTTCAAAATTTAAGATAATTTCCGTGTGACATTTAAAATACTTGTATAAGAAAATATAAACTGTTTCTTCAAGTTTAGTGGAGTAAAAGTAGTAGTGATAGGTCCCTCATTTAAAAGGTACCCTCATTTATGAGGAACCTCATTTGAGGCCTCACTGTTATGAAATCATGGAGTTACTCTTTTTTCAAATACGAAGAGAATCATTATTTAAAAAAGAGGAACCCCTCATAAATGGGGTTCCTCTTTTTTTCAAAAGAGAAGTTCCATTTTTTTAAATAGAAGAGTACCTCTTTTTCTTTTCAAAAGAGGAGTACCTTCCCCCTTTTTTCAAAAGAAGAGTTTCTCCTTTGTTTTCAACCGATGCCTTTCTCTTCTTCTGACACAAAGAGTAGTTCCTCTTCTTCTGTCCCAAAGAGGAGTTCCTCTTCTTCTTTCCAAAAGAGGAGTCTCTTTTTTCAAAAGAGGAGAGTTAACTCCTTGATGAAAATATTTGTGTAAAACGTAACGACCTCATTTGATGCACATATCACGCGTCGCAGCGCTGTCCATAAGGAGAAGAGGACTTGTTTTGTATGATGTATCGGCTTCGGGTGTCATGTCCGTGATAATCACTTTATTTCTGAGCTGTTTCATTTGAAGCCTCATCATGATGAAATGAAAGAGTTTCAAGTATGAGGAGATTAACTATTTGTGAGGTAACTCTAATAGGTAACTCTTTGAGGTTTTTCTAATATGAATAGTATCATTATATTATGTAAAGATTTACTTTTTTACTTTCCGTGTCCTTGAATCGATTTTGAATTGAATCTCACAAATAAAAAAGTTCTCATTTTCATTTTAAAACAAGGTATTACGCATCACTGATACGTAGTGCATAAATATTATCATCAACGAGTAAACTCATAAAATAATAAATCCCGTTCATGACATCCTCTTTTGAAAAAACAAGGAAATCCTCTTTAGAATGAATAAAATAGAAAATGCTCTTTAGATAAAAGAGGGAGAACTCGCTTCATACTGGAATAGTTAGTTCTTTATTTCATGATAATAAGACATCAAATGAAGTACCTCAAACATGAGGAACCCGTCATTTCTCTTAAAATAATAAGTCAGTTTAAGAGATCCTCTTTTGAAAGACGAGAAACTTCAGTTTCCAAAAAAGATAAACAAAACTCCTCGTTTGAAAATAAAGGAACTCCTCGTTTGAAACAAAAAGAGGAATGAACTCCTCATAAAAAATGATTCGCATCATATTTGAAAAAACGAGTAACTCTTTCATTTCATGATAATAAAATTTCAAATGAGGTACTTCATAAATTAGAGACCCATCCATCACCATCACAATAAGTCTGTTCTATTTCTCCTCACCTCATATAAGTAATCTCTTTTGAAACCTCATTAATAAAGAGGAGTTACTCTCATTTTCATTTTAAAACAAGGTATTACGAGTTACTAACTCTCAGAAAGACAAATAAGTCGACGTAATGGTACTATGGAAAGTTTTATGTGAAATAAATTATTGTTATGGAAAACATACTTGAAAATCTGCTTACTGACAAGAAAAAATAATTTGATATACAGAGAGAAAACATATTTATAGGTAGACGTAAAAATTAAAAGTGTTCATCAGGCTTTTACTGAAAGATACATAGATTCTATTAGTTTCAATATTTCAATGCGTCAGTTGGAAAACCACAGCTTAATAATAATACATGGATAGCCTTTTAAACAATGATTTGCTTAAAATCACTTATCAATCCCATGAAAAACTACCACAGAGATGACCATCAACATTTTTGAAGAATATGTTGGCTTCACCACCTAAAAATTCAATTTATTTTATGGATAACGCTAGTTACCGTTGAGAGGTGGAAGGCAGGGTTGTGTGATTTCTCCTTTATTGTTTAATTTTTTATTTGTTACTTGTTTATTAATGTTATTAAGAAAGCTCTGTCGTAAACAACAATATTAGACATGTTGATGATATTGTATTGATAGCAACAAGCTTGAATGATTTACAGATATTATTCGACGCAGTTATGTCACATCAGTAACATTAAGAAAACAAAATGGTTGTTATTCAGCAATAGTTTAATAAGTATCAATCAGCCATTAATGGTTGGCAATGAAGTTGAAGAGAGGGTACAAGACTTTAAATATTTGGGATGTTATTTTAATGAGTCGTATGAGAACAGTCAAGAAATCAGATGCAGAATAGAACAAGCAGGAAATACATTTGTAAAAATGGAAAAAAAATGTAGGCATCGCGTGATCTGAAATTAACGCACCGCTTAAGATTGCTCTGTTGATATGTTTTTAGTAATTCTTTTATATGGAATGGAAACATGGACACTAACAGATGTTATGTATAAAAGAATTGAGGCCTTTGAAATGTGAGCTCATAGAAGAATGCTAAAAATTTCCTGGATAGAGTGGAAAATCAAAGCAGAAGTATTAGTTCACATGGGAAAACAAGTCGAGGTAATCAATTCCATAAAAATTAGAATATTTTGGAAATTTTATTTTGGACATGTAGGGGGCAACGGAAAATATAGTTTCTTATACAACATTATTTAAAGAAAAATTGAGAGACGCCGTAGCCAAGACAGACGAAAGACCTCAAGGTTAAAGAACATACGACATTGGTATGGACTCAGCACTAGTGCGTTATTTCGCACTGCAGTAAATAAAGTAAAATAGGAAATCCAAGTCGACAACATTCTAGGAGGATATGGCACTTAAAGAAACTAGTTTTACTATTCTGAGTTAACACTGATTCTGCCAAAGCATTAATCAGATAATGCAATTCAAGTACAATCTCCTTGAAGAACGAGAGGAATCTGTCGAGCACCTTTGTTGAAATTTTACACTTTGAGTTAGAATAACAAACTTTCTATGCTATCGATGCTGAAAACAAAATAAAACAATCAGTAACTACTTATGCCCAATTAAATATTATTAGCTATTACGATAAATAATTCATGAAGCATCCTGATTATTTCCAATCTTTTTTTTTTCAGTTCTATTTTTTTCCATATAAAAATCACACACTTTCTCTCGCCATTTCGATCGAATTTAACCTTTCTCCTTTATAAACATGTATACATGCATGAAAATTCAGATCAAAAGCGAGATGTACTCGTTAAGTTTTAACAACATGTAAGGAAAGCGTAAAATGTAATCGCTCACCCTTCGGCAACCTCCAAACAAGCCGCCATATGCTACGATACAGCTGACATACAAATTCTGGACTTTAAATACAAATTTAAGTTTAAACATGTTGTGTTAATTGCCATTTAATTGCCATTCACCATGCCAATTACTTATTGATAGAATGTATTAAATTATTGGCGTATGCTTAGGGTATACTCATCCTTCATATATCGTCGCGGTGAATGTGAGATTATGTTTTATTATTTTTAACGCGAAATTTGAAATGTATGTTGGTAAGGCAGATTTCTGCGTTATTGCTTGCCTA
This sequence comes from Adranes taylori, assembly GCA_009867245.2. Taxonomy (NCBI): domain Eukaryota; kingdom Metazoa; phylum Arthropoda; class Insecta; order Coleoptera; family Staphylinidae; genus Adranes; species Adranes taylori. The sequence continues at coordinate 18,694 of WYDF02168018.1, forward strand.
TAGTGCTTTTGATTCCGCGGAAGATGGCGTCTGGTGTTATTATGTGTTTAATACATTTGTAAACACCGATTATGTGTTCGTATTTCGTCGACCATATTCTTATATAATTTCCCAACGATAGAGTATTTCTGGACATTGCGTTTGAAATTATTTAAATAGATAATAATACACGCGCAATAAAGTTGTAACCATCGGCCATAAAGTCACAAGAGGTAAAAAAATCGTGTAGGTATCCGCCACTATATCTTTCATAAACTGGAAATCTTTAAAAAGCATAGTGCGACAAAAGCGTTCATGATAGACATTGATAGAAATATTGTTCCGGAATACAATTTTAAATCAAAGATTGAATCAAATAAGGATATTATTCAAAATCAGATGAAAATGTATTAAAAAACCATCATCTATTTCTATACAATATTTATATAACCTATTATCTGTGGTACCTATTACAAATCCCTTTTTATTTTCTTCTCTTCTTAAAGGAAACTTAACTTTCCGATTCGTAGGAAGAAAGACAATGATCTTGTTTGATTTTACAAATAGGTTTCCATCCACCCTAAAGTTTATAATAGGACAGGCGGAAGGAATTCAGTCGTAGTGAACTATGTGTCCCATGCAATAAGAAGTTAGTTTCTTTACATATTCAAAGTTCTTGTATAATTTAACATTTACATTCAGATATATTCCGAACTTTTGAATCAACTTGAGTATGGATCGATGTATGTACGAGACGTGTTTAATTTGTGCATTCAATTTATCTAAATTAAATATAATTTAGACACAATATGCTTCATTTAGAAAGCAAATGCAAACTGGAATATTATATTATTATATTTTAGCTTTATTAGACCTCATTCTAAGGAAAATATTTGTGATATGCTTTAAACTATTTTGTGGATATCTATGTTATGTCAAAAAATAGTGTCAGCAGATATCCATCCCTTTGCGTCCCTACATGTATTACGTATATAAAATGGTTGTGTACATCATGAGAAAATCGTACAGGAAACTTTCTGGCATGAAAATAATTAATGAGGATTTAAAAATAACATATTTAAAAATATTTATTTGATATATTTTAATTTCTTGTAGCTTTCTTTTGAAATAAATTCAGATCATGTTTGAAGTCAGTTTTTGTAATTATTTAGAGTTGAAAATAATAAAAAGCCTTTTCTTAACAAAAAGGGATTATTTGGCAACAGGTTTCAAATATTTAGCTACTCATCATCAGACGTTTAATCTGCAATTTAATTGTTTTACGGTAATTTACATGTGAAAGAGTAATGTTTGCCAAAGTGATACGCAACAATTTGATATTGTAACGATAGATTAATTAATGAGATTCTACTGTATAGATCACTATAATAACAGCTTCATTTAATAGACACACGTTATTTGTAGTCACTCATAAGCTTCCTAGGATTTACTCATCCAACGCCATAGAACGTACATCAATAGCCGCTACATGTAATCATTTCTTTCACAGCCGTTCAGCCCTGCAGTTGGTAAAAGCTTGGTCGTTAGGCCACCCAATTCTTCGGGAAGACTCGGCGTTGGGATCACAAAACGTACTTTTAAAGAAGGAAAGAAACAGACAATTAACTAGTTAGATAGACTCAGTGTTTTCACAGTCGAATATCTTTGCAAACGGGAAGCAGCCCTTTTTTTTGTTGCGCTTTTCACGTGTCACGTAGATATATAAACGGAGACGCAATTTATTCTTGGCAGTTCCCGTTTCAGTTTTCAAGTCTTAAATGTAAACACTTCACGACACGTTGCAGCGTGAAGTCGCTCAATATTCATTGTGACTCTTCTCTCGCAGTACTTATTAAAACTACAATTAAAGAAAGTAATCATGTTCGTGTATTAATTTAGTCTCTTGTAATTATGCTATCAGTTCAGTGCAGTTCACTTGTAAATAGAATCAGTTCAGTGTAGTCAGAAACGTGTAATTTCTCCAGTCTGTACTATTTTATCAGACTGGAGAAATGATCGCAATCAATCAGAATTGATTATTGCACATTCGATATTTATTTAATGACGCAATCTTGCGAAATAATTCTACTGTACTTTTAATCATTTTTATGTTGAATCGAACTGCTTAAAATAAGGCAGCAGCAATAATTTTTATACGTAATTAAACATTTTGTACTTAGCCATCTTTTATCAGAATTCAGTTGTGAATTTATTTTTAAATGTTTAAGAGGTATTGAACCATTATTTATCGAACTTAAATTCAATTATAACATTGTACTAATAATTTGTTGATTGAAAATAAAATTTTAAAACTGATTGACAGTTTTATTTCGATAATAGTTTTCTTCTTTAAATGTGTTACGCAGTAATTTAATTATTTGATTCCTTAAAGACAAAACTTGCTTCTTTCAAGCTACTTAATAGTTTCAAATAGACAAGGGTCTTTAATGAAAATAACAAACCCGATCTGTGGCGTTTGATTGTTCTTTCAAGTTCTTTTGAGCTACGCCACTCTTAAGCTCTAATAGAACATTTTTATAGCTTTACCATAAAATTATAAATATCCTAATTCATTCTGATCCTGAATGAATTGAGAGTTTTTCCAACAAACAGGAGTCGCACCAACAGGAGTTCCATGTCGCACCAAAAATAAACGCAAATATATCGGCATACTAAACACAAAAACGGCTATAGAAAACGATAAAAGCAGCAATAAACATCAAGCCAACATATGCAGTCAAAAATACAACGAAATTTAAGAAAAAATAAAGAAAATCGACGGCAAAACAATACCCACCGACGTAACAAATTTATATGAGAACGAACCTCCAAATGCATACATCTGACAAGAGAACAAACGAAAAAAAGCTTTAGGAAACACAGAAGATACATCCAACCTAATAAAACTACTGAAAACATATTTTATTTCATTTATATAATATACTAGCGGACTCGGCAAACGCTGTTTTACCCCCCCCCCCCCCCCCCCCCCCCCCCCCCCCCCCCCCCCCCCCCCCCCCCCCCCCCCCCCCCCCCCCCGCCGCCGGCGCGCCCCCAGCCGCGCGCGCTGCGGCCGCCCCCCCGGTGCCCGCGC
>WYDF02168129.1:0-22200 GCA_009867245.2 Adranes taylori
TCTACCTTTGTGGTCTCTCATATATGATTCGCAATTTTCGATGATTGCTTGCTTAATTAAGAACAACTATTATAATTTCTAGCATATGATTCTGCCTCGCTCTGAGTGTAATGAATCTCATGAACGAGTAGCGGTAGTTCTTGGCGTTTCCGGCGGTAATTAGGCAGGGTTCATACGAAATTTCTGCTCAAATCTTTAAGAAGGGACAATTTCCTTAGAATAAGAAGCGTCTTTCATACGTTACGAAACATAAAAGAACAAATTCGCATAATATTCCTGCCAAAATTCTAGGATTCTATCATAAGCAGCTCTCCATGATAGGATTCTATGATAGGGATCAGATTGTACGTATAACCGAACAACGAGCTGCAACTCTCTTAAGTTAGACGAAGATAACGCCCTCAAAGTTCAATAAACTCCTTAAGGGCTCTTAGTTGAAAATACGATAGCATCGAAATCTCGATCAGACGAGATCACGCAAAGTTGAATAAACTCATTACAAATTGTTTGTTGGAACATCGGAGATCATAACATCTATTGTCCAGACAGGGACAATGAACGCAGAGTCCAACAAACTCATTAAGAGTTGTTTGCTTCAAATCGACAAAGCAAAATCCTCGAATTTTGCTAACGTTCTGCATTCGATGTAAACATGAAAAACATCTGTCCAAAGCAAAACAGCAAAAAAAGGACCATCGAAATGTGAACGCTACAGTTTTCCATCTGTTTGAACTCTCTCTTTACGCACGAGAATACAGGTGATGTGTGGCTTGCGGTATGGCTCTATCTCTCTCTCCTCTGTACAAGTTGATGCGAACGCTGCGTGGATTTCTGCAGTCATGGACTCGATCTCTCTCTCCCTCTCATAAATCAAGGAAAGGAAGTGTGAATGTCGTTTGGTTAGCGGCAGTGGTCGATATATCTCTATACGCAGAGTTCAATGACTGCTCGCAAAAAACTTATTGTGATTATACATTATAAATATTTCCGTCGCTTAAATTATATTAAATTAATTATCTATTCTTGATTTATTTAATAATCGATTTCTTTATTGTTTGGTGGTTTTTGAAATAATTGGCTGATGATTATTTGTTTATTGTTTGTTTTATTTCATTTATCGACTTCGTTGGAGGCTATATACGATGTGCCGATAACAAACTTTTACTTTATTCTCATATGTTCCTGTGATTTATATTTTTGACCAAATATAGAAGTTTTAAAATCGTATGCGTATGGGCCGGTGTGTAGGCCAACTGTCTGCTCTATCTAGGTATTTCTAAGTAGGTATTTCAGATGTCTCTCGAACTTCCCATAATATTCCCCAGTTAACGGATATAAATGCGTAGTCCACTATGCGCTAAAATATTGTAACATTAGATTTTCGGACTGTTTTAGTTATTTGTCTGACATTCAGTATGTGTTATTTTGTTCCTTTAGCTGGCATAAACTTTATTTATAAGATTTGGAGGTGCAAAATTACTTTTAGTCTCTCCATGATGAGTACAGCCTTACTTCTGTAAGATAGTAGAGCTGTAGTTCTATAATTGTTAAAATCTTTGGGCGATCCTTTCATTTATGCAGGTCTGAAAGTACTGCACACTCAATATTTACACCAATTCATACAAGGTATTTATACCAATTTATTGCCCATTACTCGCTTTCCCATTTAATATAATGTACAAATGTAGTAATCTATTCCCCGCATTAACCCAGGACTTTCATGATTTCAAGTAATAATTTCGATCTAGGAGCACTCTGCCATTTGAGCATGTGGATTGTATTTTACAAATATTAATATATGCTCCGCTCGCAGTGATCGAGCTGTACTTATAACTCCTCATCTTCAAACAACTTCTACTCTTCAAATTATGACAATATTTCCGTTATTGCTTCGCCAATAATTATATCCGCCAATTTATACTGAGACTATTACTAGACTATTACAAACGAGATACATACACAGACTAATCTTTCCTGGAAACTCACTTTGGTTTTGTCGATACAAATTTGTTTTTTGTATTCATGATTCATGGTAACGATTCCAAACGATTGAATAGCCGCTTCCAGTTTTGCACACGAGCTTTGGTAGAAGTTTTGTCTTAATTGCATTTTAAAAGTTCTAATTTAAATTTTATAATTTATTACAGAATAAGACAGAAAAGAAATTGAGCCTTGAAGTGTACATGAAATCTTGTAAACAGAAGAAATATTCATAAGATTTAAATGGATATAGATTACAAATGATGCTGTTAAAGTTGTTTAAATTATTTAAACATCGGAAAATTAGAAAATAGAAATGGATAATCTCGTTTTTGTCATTACTTTTCATTGTATAATATTTGAATATGGTTTAGATTAGATCAGCGATACTCAACTTGCGGCCCGCCAAGCTTTTATGTTCGGCCCGCAACACTATTATTAGGAAGGTGTTTTTTAAAAATATGGTAATGAATGACCTAAAAAAAGATCATCGCCCAAAAAAATTAAAGGAAATGAGGTTAAATTCTAACTTCATTACCTTATTTTGCTCACCAAATGTTGCGACCAAACATAGCAAACAAATGTCTGTGACCCGAATGGAAGAGAAAGGTTGAGTATAGCTGGCTTAGATACATTACAATATGTATAAAACTTACTTTCCAATTTTGTTAAGTTAATTAGAAAAATTCTAAAATCATCAACTAGAAAACTTTAAAATTTACCTTCAAGAACGATATAGAGAATATCGATTAATTAATTACTAAAGCAGATGTAAAAAGTTACACTTCCTTTGTCATTGTTCTTAGCCATGCTGAATATTGCATTGTTTTTACAATAGATCTATTAAACCATATCTAGGTGGACAAATTTAGAAATTTTGTAAATATTTTCAAGAAAAATCTTATGATCCTCATTTAGAATCCTTTATCACCACAAATCTGCATTGATTGTTTGATAATGAAAAACGAGATCATAAAAATTAAAAGTTTTCTTGATCATTCCGCGAGTAGTTGAAGTTCATCCAAATCAGTTGCTCAGCTCTTCAAATGGACCCATAAAAAGTAGTCCAGAGGTGTTAAAAGATTTGCTGATCGAGCAGAACACACGATTTCCGTTCACCCTATCAAACGAGAGAACTAGACAGCTAAATAATACGCCTTGAATTTCCTATATTTGACCTCGAAATCCAAAATGCAAGACATTTTTCCTCATACGGAAACATTGTTTTGTCATGGATTAAAGTTGCCCTTCCAGTACAAAAATTGTTTTGTACAGGTAATTTACACGATTTCAACCGATTTTTGACAAGAAAAAGAAAAGGAAATTACACTGACCAAGTGAGATTGGTCCTTGGTTTGACCCTTCATAACACCTTTATCCTCTGCATGACGATCTATTTGAATGCTATACGGGGTCCCAATATTTTAGGCCAGCCAGTATTCATATAAACAATTATTTAGAATTAACAACACAAACATATATTTGAAACATTATAAACATAACAAGCAAAATAACGTATATTTCAAATTACTTGCGGTATACTAAGCTTTTCGATCCAATTTTAATTGCTTTTTATATTTGTCCATCTCAACGTGAATAGCAGTACTTAACTCATCTCGCAACAACTTTCACTTGTATTAACTGATATTATATAATTTCATAAAATCGTATGAAGGACTCGCCCAAGCTCAGCAATTACTCGTCGAAAGTACTGTAAAAAATAAATAGAAACTTCAATAAAAAAGTAAAATACGACAATTTGTCCGTATCTAGTCTGGAATATTAATTTTATATTAATATTAATTATATTTATATCGCTTTAAATGAATATGTTAAAATATCTCCCACATCAGAGATAAAATATTTCAAAGCAGTTATATTTTTATATGTAAGAAAATAAAATTATAATAATGTTATATAAAATTATACAAAATCATACAGTAAGTAAAATAGATTTATTTTCAACTATTTTAATTTTATTTGAAGCAAAGTTCAACAATCGTCATAATTATTATTAAGAACATAACAGAAGCAGCTTATAAGTCTGTCGGTTACACTCGGTAGTGTGCACTATGACCACTGCGAGCTGAAAATTCCTCTCTATTAGCGGGTTTGATAAATAGTCACACACTATATCGTCTAGGAGCGCGTTCCAACGGTTCACCGCTCGGTTCGAAATGAAGAACTTTTTTGGATTTTTGTACATCTTTCTGTCTGTAGCTTGATTTTGTTGCAGATGAGTGTGCGAGTTAAGTGCGAAAACACATTTTAGCAAGTTAGTTGTAACAGACTGGCCAGACAGGAAGCCATGTTGAACATCCCGCAGGGTCGTGTGTAAATAATCAGTTAGTTCCCATTCAATGATTTTTTCCAAAAGTTTGCATACTCCCTATGTCAACGAGATTGGTCGGTAGTTTGCTGGATTTAGTCGATCTCCTTTCTTGAAGATGGGCATGACTGTGGCAAATTTCCATTCAGTCGTTAACTCACTAGATTTAAAGATTGCTGCATTATTACACATAATGGGTTTATAAGACTGGAACAGCTTTTTAAGATAATAGGGGGAATATTGTCTGGGCCAGCGCTCGCGTTGATTTTTAAGCCGCAAATGGCTTTCCTTACTTTTTTTTTTGGTGATTATTTTGAGGACTTGTAGAGTTCGTAGAAATACTGGTTGCTTCTCTGAAGAAAGCGGATTGAAACTGTTGTGCAAATTTATTTGCAACTTTTTCTGGTTCGGTTGTGACCTTTTCATCGTCCTGAAGTGCGATAATCGCAGCGTTCGTTGTGAGCGACTTGGATATATAATTGTAAAACGACTTACCTTCTTTACGTATTATGTGGTTTTCGAAGTTTCTCTGGTATTTCTTATTGTTGATGTGAGTGTTATTAAATTTTCGGTAGGCTCAGTAATCATTTTCATTGTTTGTACTTCTAAATTTATCCCACGTTGCTCGTTTGAAATTAGCATGTTATAGATATCTCTGGTTTGTCTATTTATTTGTTTTGTTTTTCGATTCGCACTGGCACATATTTTTGGATGGATTCATTCAAAATTGTGTACAATGCTCTGGCATTGCGATTATCTTATGTCAGCTTTCTCCATTGGCTATTAATAAACTGTTCATAGACATATAATCAGTTTTCTCATAGTTTGGATAATATATTTTCGTTGCAGATTTGTGCGGAGTGAGACACTCTTGTGTATTAACAATTATTGATGCGTGGTCACTCTTGTACTGGGTTGTCAATGCATACTCCTGAAATTATTTCTTCATTGGTACTCAGAAATATGTTATGTAGTGAGGGTGCGCATTCAGTTCTGTATCTAGTTTATCATCTGAATTAGATCTGTCGCTCTGTGTGATCTATAGATGCATGCAACAGTAAACTACAATTGTCCAATAATCAGTTTTAAGAAAATAAATATTAGAACGTAATACCAACAAAGTACAAATGTCTTTAAAAAGCGGCTGATTGAAGATGTATACCGCTATTTCACCGATTATTATAAGGGATCATCAGCATCTTCTTTACGAGGAGCATCACTGTCATATCCAACAACATAACTCACTCGACCACGACCGCCTGCTTGCTAGAATTGAAAATCCGGCTTATAAATTACACATTTCTAAACGCCACTATCCTTACATTGCATTTACATAGACTAGTTGGTAGTTGATGAATCTATCGGTATAGGTCCCATTGAGAAAGTAAATGAGATAAGGTATTGTATTACCATATCAACAACGAGGGATGTTTTAAGTACAACGACGAAGACTAAACAATGAAACCCCTATTTTTCTCTAGGTATGCTGCATACAAATTGTTAAAATAATTAGAATCTAAGTGCTGCTTTCATTTAATGTTACCTTTCGTGATCCTATTTTCAGTTTTATTTAAAGGTTTAAGTTTAATTGTTTTTCTACTTATATCGTTTTTAACAAATATGCAGACACCACCGCCACGTTTACCTTCTCTATCAATTATTGGGATATTTTGTTTATTATAGTTATTTATTGAGCTTTTATGAGGGCTCTTGTTGCATGAACAAGTCCAATAAAATAGGAAACACGGTTTACATATTCTTTAAACACCTTTTAATTTTAAATAATGTTATTACCGTAAATTAAATTGATTTAAAAAAAAAATCAGTAATATTTTTTCATGTTTAATATCAAGAATTTCTGTTTAAATAATTTGGAATAAATCTATTTGTCTGCATTAATAAATTTGGAAAAGATTGAGGTGCACATCTATCTTGTAACAACACTTAAGTATCGTCACTTATAATTAAGAAATGTGCGATAAAGTATGCACTGTCTTTTACGTAGTAAGTCTTACTATGGAGTGAGTAATATTTAGCTAATGTTTGGTTTTCATCCATTTTTATTATGTATAAATTATTTTTTGTTTTTATGCGGAAATTGGATGTTAATTTTAGTACAAGCTTTCGTTAAATATATTAACTTCGTCAGGCTACAAATATATGAGTTATGATATAATCTATAGATTTTTTGAATTATGTGTCTTTTTTGATTTATTAATTATGAATTTTGTAGGGCAGGTTATGATTATTGTTTGTCTAGGTGATTTCATTTTCTATTTGGTTTATCTGATAAGGTTGGCCAGTTGATGGTATTTGGTTATTATTTGTCGTCGTTAGATTTTCTTTTATTAATGCGCTGTATATTTTACTTAAACTGTTGCAATCTGTCGTGTAGTTAATGCTGTTTTTGTTTCTTTTTATGTTGATGGATTCTAGTATGATACCAAATTAACTGGCAGGACTGCTCAGGAATATATATTCGATAGACCAAACAATACCTGAACAACAATCTCAAACTACAAAAATGACTGTAAAGAACAACACAAAGAAAACCCTAAAACCGCACTCGCAACACACCAAGTTTGAACAAAAACACAACTTCGACTTTGACGTAGAAAAAATAAAAATCCCCGACAAAGAATCTAAGTATAAAAAAGCCTCATACTAGAATCCTTCAACATAAAAAGAAACAAAAACAGCATTAACTACAGGACAGATTGCAACAATTTAAGTAAAATGTAAAATATACAGCGCATTAATAAAAGAAAATCTAACGACGGCTAATAATAATCAAATACCATCAACTGACCAACCTTATCAGATAAACCAAATACAAAATGAAATCACCTAGACAAACACTGACCGTAATACCACTTGCCATACAAAATTCATAATTAATCAATCAAAAAAGACATGCATAATTCAACAAATCTATACATTATATCATAACTCATATATTTGTAGCCCGACGAAGTTAATATATTTAACGAAAGCTTGCACTAAAATATACTTTTATTAACATCCAATTTCCGCAACAGAACAAAAAATAGTTTATACTTAATATTTAGCATACAGAATTATTATGTTTGTATAAAGATTGGGATTGACACAGAGTATGTGCGACAACGTATACTTTATAGAACCAATACTGCCTTTAAAGTTATAGATCTAACTTAAAAGGCAGTATCGATAACAATAAATACCTGCATACAATAAATACCTACTCGAAATCCAAAAGACAATACTCCAAACCCCGCAACAATTTTTGGTCCTATGTCAACTCTAAAAAAGACACAAGTCGAATCCCGGGTAAGATGTTTTACAACGATATCGAACGCAAGATATCGTAAACCGTTTGGCGGACCATTTTCAACAATATTATCAAGCTCCTCTACCAACCATGATTACAATGCTAACATCACAAGCCGTAATCTCATAGTTGTCAACTCACTCGTGGAATTCGAAGTGGAAAATACCCTAAAAAATCTTAAAAATAATAGTACTAAAGGCCCAGATTTTTTACCAAGCTTTTTTCTTAAAGATTGTGCTCCAGTTCTCTGCAAATCGCTGATTAAACTATTCAATCAAGCGATAAAGGAATGCAACCCAGAGCTATTAAAACACAGCAGAATATCATCTACAGTTTTCAAAAATGACGACAATCAATAATTTAATAAAGTATAGACCTATTTCAATATTATGCAACCTATCCAAAGTATTCGAATTCTGTATCTATAACAAAATATTCTCTCAAGTGAAATCTCACATTTCTACCAAACAGCATGAATTTTACCCTGTTAGATCGACCATCACAAAAATGACTATATTTATTGAAGTCGTATCAAATGCATTGGACAATAACACGGAAGTGCATGTAATATTTACTGACTTTAGTAAAGTTTTTCAAATAATCTAATACTACCCTTACGGTCATATCTGCTTAACAGAAGTTTATTTGTAGAACATAAAGGTTTTAAATCTCGTATTTAGTGCACCAAGCCTCAGGGGAGTAATCTCGCTCGAATTCTATTTTCCGTATTTATAAATGATCTTCTAGAGATACTAGAATCCTCCATATTATTATATGCCGACGACCTGAAAATATCCAAAGTCATTGATAATCCCAATGATTGTCATGTGCTCCAACAAGATCTACACAAACTAGAAGCATGGTACACTAAGAATAGGCTCCAACTAAATATCAACCAAATGCAAAACCATTATCTTCAGTCGTAAAAAAACTAAAAGTTTAGTTAAATACTCAATAAACAACTGTTTTGAGAACATTTCAAAATATAAAGTTTTACAGTGTATTTTAATACCACACTTTCCTTCACTGTCCATTATAATCATATTCTTTCTAAATCTAACAAAATGCTTGGTTAAAAACTAGGCGACTACACTCTGCTATTTGTATGGGTTATAAATTAATTAACAATTTAATCAACTGTCCAAGCTTCCATAGATTCCTGGAAATGTTACAATTTCACGTCCCCCAATGCAACACAAGATCCACAAGATTACTTAACGAATGTTGGACGGACAAACATATTATTAAAGCCACCAATCTATTTTATAAGTCAGTCATGCAACTATATTAATAATGATATTGATATCTTTAATGTTAGTTATTCCACACTTAAGAATCATTTGAAGATATGTAATTAATCTTTAGTTGCATACCTTCTGCTATAGGTATACATATTTAATATACTTACGTTAATCTTTTCTGGCACTCTTTTTTTTTTACTTTGTAAATTTGTACTGTATTTGTCTCTTTTGGTTTTTAACTGTTTGGCAATAAATGAATTAAATATTAATACTGGGATTACGTCTACCTCCATCAAACGTATATATGCCACTGATTATGCGTATATTATTAATGTTATGTCAAATATACTCAAGATAAAAATAACAAATAAGGAACCCCAACAAATCCAAATCCAGTGCTCATGAGTAAATGAAACGAACAATGATGAATTAGATTAGAAAAATTTAATTAGAGAGTTAAAAAGTATCTATTAACTAGTTATAACCTTTAAATTTGTCTGTTCTATTATTGTATGTTAAATTCACATTAAAAATATAAATAAAACTTGAGATTTAATTTTTAATATATTATAATTTTTTACATGGGATTTTTACATTGTTCGGGTAAGTTTTTTTGATATAGAAAACTATGTAATTTACACAGTTGTAAATTACAACTATGCGAAATTACAATCGAGCCTCGCAGATATGGCTTTCTTATAGAAGAAATATAATTCTATATATTATTATAGGGACGTAGAAGTATTTTTATCACCAAAGTCTATTATGGTATCCCTCATAGATTAATCGCTCCAGTCCAATTTATGCATCCTGTATCTGTTTCAATATTTACTGGTGAAAGTAAATATTGAAACACTACAGGGTTAATTTTCGTTGCCCCGGTAGGATGCTTCTAGTAGAAAGCTTCACACTCACTTGTGATCGGTTGATCTGTCTCGCGTTCTTCCAGACAAACTTATACTCAATATCTGCAGTATGTAGTCCGATTTTCTTCATATGAGTCTACAGTGGTGCATGTCCTATTAACAGGTCGGTTATCGTTTTGATTATCTTTCCCCGAGTTTCAGCAAGTCCTGATTTCGTCCAGTAGTGTTTCTTATCGCATCTCTCTTGGAATTAGCCGGTATTCCCAGAGGCAGTTCCGGACCAGTGAAGCGTGCTAAATGCTTTCTTTTCTAGTGCATCTGCTATTTCGTTGCCTGCAATGCTCCTGTGTCCAAATCAGTGTAACTAAGTTGGTCATAATCAATCTGCACAGTATATTGGTGTATTCCTCCGCCAGTCCATACACAATTCTGGTTAGACACTAGGAATTGTTGGTAGGACTTTTTATTAATTTGGACCAAAAAAGTTTAAAAAATCGTGTCGTGTAGTGTTTACACAGTCAATATATGAAAACAGAATTCAACGATATTTTACTTTAGATATGTAGAACATCTAAAATTCTGAAATATTAAATTTTTAGGATAGCGTTCTATTAATTATGATATTTAGTGTAATAGTGATACATGATTTTCAAAAATTAATATACTACAACATAGCCTTTTTCTTAATGAATAAAATATTTTAGAAAAGAAATCTAAGAACTGAAACAAATAGCCTTTGTAAGTGATAGATTTTGGTAGTTGTGAATTTTCAGTCCATTTGTCTAATATTGTTCTTCTTGGTTTATTTTCTCACAAGCACACGCGAATCTCACAATATTAAATTTATAAATTAATTAAAAATTTAAAATCACAGTAAATTAACAGACAATATTAACTTTGAAATGCCCCTCATTTAACGCTCAGCCTACTTCAAATCTCCCACGTCTTATTCGTTTCAGTTCTTAAAAAACAGTAATATTTGTATTTCTTTACAAATGTATTAAATTAGGAATTTTGAATATCATGTATTTTAATAAATGTCATCAATATACAATGTCTATTAATAATCTAATGTCCATTTATAAATAGATAAATATATGTAAATATAAAATTTGGTATTTATGTACAGATTCGTTAATAATTTTTTAATTTATATGTTATTCCAAATTGGAAAATTGAAATAAAACATATTCCTAATAAATAACTGTGCTTTTATTCATATGACACTATATGCGAACAGCAATAACAAAATATAATATTCATGTATTCAAATGAAACGTCTTTGGAAAATGTAACAATAAAAACACATATACAAATTCTTTTAACAATTCAACAACGGGTTGCTTAAAAATAAAATATTTTTACACTACCGAAGTCACAAAATGCAGTAGTAAAACTTTCTAAGCTCTAACATACTCGTGTATATAACTAATATTAATTTCATAAAATGTAGCATTAAAATTATTTAATAAAAATGCGTAATAAGTCATATTAACCTTCTGTGTTCGTGCGGGGTTACTGTCTTACTTCAAGAAAACATTCTCAATGTTTTTTGGCAATATCGCCAACAAACTGTTGAAACTTTTTTTTCTTCTAAGAGCTATTTTGTAAAATATTGCACTCGATTCTTAATTTTCTTTTTGTTTTAGATAAAGGAATGTTATTATATAAGAACAAGAACTAAATGTTATGTAATAATATGTTTCTCTGTTTTATCTTTAATTTTTAGTATTCAAGTACTTAAAAAAAACTGCTAGTGTGGAAATTTAATTAATGAAAATTTTAGTTTCTTTTGGGGTCTCCCAATGGATGTCAAGTAATTCAATTTCTCTGAAGTCGGAGTCAACTGTTTTTTTTGCAACTCCACATCTCTGTTTAATATACAACACAAGTTCTTAATAGACAATACTCTGTATATTCGAGTACTTTGTATATTCGAGTTTTAACAACTAGGTAACAATAAAATATTTTCCTATTACGTTAGATAAATAGAAATATGGAATTAATTAGATAATTTGATCATATAGGTTATTATATACCTATACCAAGCATACTAGAACAGTTCCCACTTTCGAACGCCCATAGAATATTAAAAAAAACTACGGAAACAATTTGAATTCACGATTAAAATGCACATACTTATAACGATACAGATATTTGAAGGCTACATTTCATTGCGCTGGGTGATACACGTTATTATAAATTTAAGCTTTGTAAAACTATGTTCTTACATATATTTAAGTCATTAACATTAAAAATATTGTTATTTATTTAAAACATTAAAATTAATTTCTGTTAGAGTAATACTTTTAATAATAAAACATAAAAATACATTTTATAAATCCCGAAAAAACGATCTTAAGATATTTTAAATTATTCGAAAAAAGAGTAAGTAGGAAATCAATAAAGAAGATTGTTTTAGAAAATAGCATAACATTTGTTCACCAACAACACTGATTGTAGTAGACAGATTATTTATATTGAATATTCTTAATTAATAAACAACAGAAATTGATAACGAAACCGTTTAAATATTACCAAAAGATATTTAAAAATTAAAAGCTTACGAAATCGTTTCGCTTCTCGTGCTTAAGATCAAAAATTTGAAAAAATTAAACTCGTTATTATAAGATTATCATCCATTTTACAATGGTTCAAATTATATGCACGTTCCATAATAAAAATGTTGTAGTTATTTAGAGTTAATAATAAATAAAAAGTCTTTTCTTCACAAAAATGATTATTTGGCAACCGCTTTCAAATAGCTTAACTATCCAATATCAGGCTGTTAATCTGCAATTTAATTATGTTTTGCTCATCCATCATGGCGGCGTGTCATACATGTCAAAAATGTATAACTGTTTACAATTATTTCATAAAGTGCGTTAAATGTAAAATAGGATATCATACTGATTGTGAAAACATAAGTACTCAAGAATTCACTGAAATGAATGTGAAAGCATTCATCAATAAATGGACCTGTAAATCATGTACAGTAAAAAGGTAAGCTTATAAAATCACCGGTTTCCACGGCTTCTCAAAGCATTCGATTGTGAGGAGTGGAGCCAAGTGCGGGGCAAATAGAATTATCATTGGAAATCGAAAGAAACATTGATCTAAACCAATGAAATATCATTCAAGCAATGGATCATATAAGTTAAAGAACTCAATAGGTCAACTGTTGAAAAATAATTAACGAATTAACTTTGGCAAATTCTACTGCTGCCCCACATAATTTAAGAGATGGTATTGTATCAGCTATATCAAAACAGTTAAATGATTCGCATAAATCCATAATGGACCAGATCCAGGTTAGTCAAAACAATATGCTATCCTAACACAAACAAAATACAAATACTGATGCAAAAGAAAGAAGAATACATACAGAAGTTACAAAGGCAATAGAAAAGTCAATCGAAGTTACAAAGCCTAACCAACAAATCCCTAGAACAGATATTGGAAGCACAGAGATTAGAAAAACTTCATATTCTGCGGTTGCCCAACAAGCAGCAGCTAGTAAAATCTGTGTATAAAACTCTAAGTTCACGTACTAAGAACACAGTAAATGTTGCAAACCACAACAAATAATGTAATCCCTGCGGGATTACACACAGTAGCTAGAGGCATTGAAATAAATACTAGTGCACCCGATGATACTGAGTTCCAAATGGTTACGAAAAAAAAAGAAAATCAAGAACTATGATAAAAGGCACAGCTACGAATAAGGACAATGGTAAATTAGCCTTTATTCTCAAATTTTAGCATCACTTTGTCAAACATTATTCTTTAATATCTAAATTACTGCAAAACATAATTAAATTGCACATTAAAGGCCTGATGATGAATAGCTAAGGTATTTGAAACTGGTTGGCAAATAATCCTTACAAAAACTTTGCGATGACCTTACGAACTTTTCACTTACGAACTTTTGCATTTTCAATTGCATTAGAATTATTTTATAAAATAGCCGCTTATCTAGAGAAAAATAAGTTAGAAACATACTTCAATAGACCTTAGACCATATATTATAATTGATTAGATATTCGAATTATTAGAATTATGGTATAAGAAAAGGTAAGGTCATTTTTATAACAATAATATGGCACAAACGTGTATATGTATATGGGATAAACTATTACAATCATATATACTTCTTAATGGTATGAGTTTGATATGTGCCGTAAAACAGAAATATAAACATGTTTTAGTTATTTAGAAATCCATATAAATAAATTAATAATGATTCTATTTTAGAAAGATTCTTATGCTTTTAAAAAATTATTACTGCATAACCTTAAAAGCAACGAAATATGATCACAGTACGAACATCGGATGTCCCATGTCGTCTGCCTTTCCTTTAAATTCATACAGCACGTACGAATAAAGATTGCTTGGGATGCGCAGGTTAAGTTCGTGAATTTAGAATCGGCCGGAAACTAAACAATAGGCAAATGCTTATCCCAAGCTATACTAGCGGCGTCGTCTACTTCAATTTGTTTAAATAGATAAAGAGGACAATATGTTTTTGACTTATGATACAAGTTAGCACTAAAACGTCCTAATTTGCAATTAGACGAGTGCGCACCTGACCTGGAGGCAATCTTTCATCGTGAGGGCCGTATTTATAGGTCTATGTGAATAAAATTCAATACAATAATGTATGATGCAAAAGAGAATTTTCTTACGATAGATTAAAATATTCTTGCACGGAAATTATTTATTTCCAAAAGCTGAACACTTGACATGGAACACCGAAATAATGAAAAAAATTTTCGTGCAAATTTTCGTAATTTTAACATTGTTTAAAGCGAATTTGGTTCAGAACATTGCATGATCATATTTCGTTGCTGTTCTAATCTTTGATTTGTTGCAAATAGAAAAGCATTCTCTACGTACATTTCCTTGACCAGAAGGTCGGCCTTAGCAAGACGTTCGTTGAGTTTTTTGTTTGTCCGCATTTCCATCTCGAGTTGTTCACGACAATATTTTAAATTATAGGCTAAATCGTTTCGTTCATAAGTATGATTTTGATATGAACCTGGAAAAAAGCATTAAATATAAAGTAGTTGATAGATTATAACTTATTAGTCAAATTTAATGAGATAATTTAAAATCTAAGAACCTTGCGTCTAAGAGATAAGTTATACAAATGTCCACGTGTAGAAGTTACACCCTAGAATAATAGAATGTAGAAAACTGGATATTGTCACTATGGCATTTACATGTGAAATTTGCTACAATATCTTAATTCTGCTCAATGGTTTCATTTGCTAGGCATAGAAAACATACAAAAGGTATACTGATAAAATCAGTAAAAGAGAACCAACAACTCTTAGGCAGTGACATCGTATAACATGTCACTAAAAACAGTTCAAACATATTAAGTTTTTTTTTAAATTCTTTATGGAGTCATGTTGAATTCTAAAAAAACTAGACGTCCGAGGAAGCACCTCCAGGAAGAATGGTTTCAAAAATTTAAGCATGAATTGGTCACTTCCAATATTAACAATGATCTGAGCACAATTTGGAAAAGAAAGCTTAGAGGTATCCACCGATATGCTGAATTTTCAAACAATATTATTCTACTAGGACAAAAGTTTTGACCAGCCTGGAAGAAAAATAAAAGACAACGTTGTCAATTTTAAAATCAAAGGGTATAGAAGATTAAAATCCAGGACTGAAAAGATTTAGACTGAAAACTAATTTCATATGATTACTACATAGAAAGTGTACCTGTGAAAGAATTTTTCACTCTCAAAAAATCTAATAAAATGAGAATGACGAATATAAACGTATTAGAGGAGAAAAGCATATCGAAAGTACCTGGAATATACAAAATATACAATAGAGGCATGAAGTTCACAAAAAAAAAACAAAAATACCTGAAAACATAATAGCTGGCCAAACACACACGTTTTATCCTTCGAGTATTCATGGCGCGTTTGAAAATAGCTGACTAATCATTTGCGTTAGTGATCATATAGCCGCGCCGAGAAAGCGTAGTATGGGATTTGTAACAGCCTTTGCAACGCTTTGTTCTACATGACAAGCTAAATGACACTATTTGCCTATACACTACACAACTTTTCCTTTGACATCTAGTCGCGCTGCTCAAAGACGTGATGAATAGTCGGACACATTTCTTAGGCACGTGTTTTCGTGAAGTTGTGGCTCTCCATGTTTAAGATAAGATAATAAGTGAAGATTTGTTTTGCTATGAAGGTTGAGGAAAGTGGATATGGTATAAATTAGATATTGTTAGTAGAATTTAGAAAAGATAATTTAGATAGAATTATGTCAAGTTAGTTTTTTCCTATTATGCCAATAAAGATGATTTTATTTATTTATATTTTTTAGATAGATAGATACTTTATTAACAGTTTCTCCATTTATAAAAAATTACAATATATAGTATATGCGATATCAAAGTTGAAAAGTTAAATTTAACCTTAAAATTGAAATATATTAATTGAATTTATAGAAAGCAAAGATAAGAGATTATATATTTAAAGAAAAAAATAAGAAAATATAAGGTTATAAAATACATGTTTATAGGAATATGTACGCATTAGTTCCAAATGTGCTTTTATTTTTGTTTTTTAATATCTCATTAAAATAAAACACAATAATATTAATAACAGTCACATATGAAATATTGCATAGGAGCTGAATGCAGTTCTGATCATTTCTTAGTAAGAAGCAATTTGTACTTTCAGTAAAAAAACAATAACCCAACCAGAGTACACAGAATAAAACTAGAGTACAACACGGACAAATTTTGGAACGAACCGGTTCAATTTTTATATAAACTGTGTCTATCGAATTATATGAAAACAGAATTCGCAGTCAGACATTAGACAAAAGCTATGTACAATAAAGTAAAAGAATGCATGTTTAAAGTAGCCAAAGTCTCGATAAGAAACAGCAAAAGCAAAGATAGTTAGTGGAATAACGAAATCCGAGAATTGGTTAAAGCACAAAATGGCTCTCAACCTAAGCCAAAGAAGGTAGGAAACAATAATAGAATAATTCAGCTATTAAATTGAGCAGCAAAGAAATACGACGCTTATACAAAGCATATCCACATACGACTCAGAAGTATCAATGATAAATAAGAAATGTGGAAGAAGACTAAAAACGGTGGAAATAAATTACTGGAGAAGTTGTTGGGGAATGTTATAGAATTTTATGAGATTATCAAGATGCTCTCAAAGAATAAACAAGTGCAAAGTAGAAATAGCAATACAATCAAAAACTTTGGATGAAACAGACAGGGAAAATCGGAAAATTTGGCATATAAGAAGTGAAAAACGGTAGTAAATCTGAACAAGTTTGGCTATTATATAATATTGAAGCTGCCGAAACTTAAGTTCGGTTTGTTGTTTTGAATCATGATACTGGATGAAGCTTTTTGCTAGAATTTTGATGTTTAAAAGTTGTGTTTAGTATACTTACATTCACGCATTTGTTGATAATATATTTGTTGATTCTGGAGTTTAAATTGAAGATTCTTACATCGTTCTTGCCAATGGTATCGTTCAGCTTGTAAGCCATTTAAATTATCAGCCGATATCCAGTATTGTTGTTGCTGTCTAGTAAAATTTGGCTGAGTAGCAACTGAAGCACTTTGGGATATTGACAAATCAGATGTGCCTTAAATAAAGTAAAAACAAAAAGTACAGTGAAGTGGATGCAAATATCAAATGCTTGGATACATCAGTTTAATAAGAAATTTGGTTAAATTTAGAAATAAAGTTGGCTCCAGGCAGAATTTAATAAAGTTAAAATCCAGAAGCATCTAAACAAAATTAGCGGCAATCTTATAGCAGTGTATATATCTAATTTTTACTGGTGTAATTTTTACTAACAACCTACCACTATTGTTAGAACACAGAGAATCCGAAATGTTAGGAAGCATGTATTCTGATATGCTCAAATCATTATTCCACTTTGGCAACTGATTTCGAACTATCTTAATTGTTTGATTTACACCTGAATGATTTTGATCACTTTGACTAGTGCTCGAAAATGATGTATTTGGTGTACTTAAATTGCTATTATAGTTTGAAGAAATTTCGCCAACCATCAATTTTTTTGCACTAATTTGAAGATGTTTATGAGCTTGTGCATTTAAGCGGTCTAATCGTCGTATACGTTTCTGGCGCACAGGTGCCACCAATGTAGAAGTAATAGATGATGTTTCTGGACAAGATATTATATTCGCAGGTAATGTAGGAAAGTATTGATTATTTTCTGTTACTGGTAACCAATTAGAGGATGAAGTAATGCAATCACCGACCTAGCGTTAAAGAAAAATTAAAGATTTTATAAAAATTACTTAAGATATCAATTGGACGATATATGCATGATATATATATATATATATATATATATATATATAAATTACCATGTTAGGCACAAATTGTGTACCATTCCAAACGAAACCATTATCAATAGAATTCGCGACAACATTCTTATTTGGAATCATATCAGACGAAAACACATTAGTTGTTTCAATTAAATGATTCGATAATTCACAGAATCTATTGATACTGACTTGAATATCTACATCGATGGCTATTGGCTTACGCGATAATTCATTTATTTTTCGCTGCAACTCGACAATTGTTAAATCTTTATCTTTCAAATTCATCTTGGATTGATCCATATATTCCTCAAATTCATTCTGTAATTCGGTATACTGATGTTCTAGGTTCGAAGATTCGTCAATAGTTGGTAATGCGTTTTCATTAATAAGTTGCTCTTCATATTCGGCTATTTTGTCAATAAATTCTTGTAACCTATAAATGATTTTATAATAAGAATTTTAAACAACCGTAAGAGTGACCATTTACAAATAACAAATGATTTAATCAAACTGTACTAATAAAGGCTTATAATATGTTCAATTAACTTGTCCCATAACATTATTTTCTTACATTCATATGATGTAATTATATATTGAAATCAATAAGTGAGTGACAGTCATTAAGCTGAAAATTTTATAACGGTTAATTGGAAAATAATAAAATATCTATTGCTCAAGGACCGCTAATAATAAATCTATAACTGAATTCTTACACTACAAGTTCTTAACGCAATAAATCAAACCGATCTTTAAATAATTCGTTATTCCATCTTACAAATACAAAAAATTTGAATTTAACCTTTTTTTAACCTTCACCTATGATATAAATTTTGGGGGGCGCGGGATTTGGCTTCGGTTAATCTCCTACCATGAATCCGCCGCCAACTATTGCTTTTAAAAATAACATCTAATTAAATACTCTTCTCAAATATTGAGCTTGTGAAGTGTTAAGCTCATTGACCGAAATTACTAGATTAGATATAATGATCAACCCTAAATAGTGCACGTAGTATTTACTAACATTGAACAACCCACCCACAATTTTTTTTAAAAAATTATTCGTTTCTAAATGTTTTAGAAATAAAGACAGGGCAAAGAGGAGAGCATTCAGCCATTGACAGCCATAACAACTATTTTCAATAAAGTTTAAACTTCCCGTTGATTTTAGGGTCTCCAATGATTATTCCTAAGTCTGAGTGGGAATAAGTACGTGTTTTACGTGTCATATTCCCCCAGAGTGGCACCAGGAGAAGCAGGCAAAGGACGGATGGCGACGAGGGTTTATGGCACGTCACCGAACGCTTTTTTTTTAAGGAAACCGGAAAGCACCATCTTAAACAGAAGCACAGCGTTTAAAAGGTTAAAAGTGGATCCGTGTTTTGAAAATCTTCAAAAAGTATTGGCACGTTTTAAATTTTCTGCAGAAAGAATACGGAAAATCTCGATGAGATCGGAGTCAGCACAGTGATGAAGCCTGTGAAAGTTGTCTCTAAAATAGGCAAAAAACAAGTATCTCAAGCTGCTTCTGGTGAAAGGGGAGAATTGTCGACCGTTGTGGGAATCATTAGTATTTCTGGACAAAATCTGCCTCCCGTTTATATATTCCCTAAGATAAGAAATATGGAAAACTCCGTGACTGGTGATCCAGTTTCAAGTTTAGCATTGGGTAACACATATATTTCTTCATTTCGACCTTGTAATACGACAAGTTGACAACCACGAGTCACATTTTAGCCTTAGGAACGTTAAATACTGTAAAGAAAATAAAAATGTTTTAAAAAGTTTTGCTCCCCATACAACTCATAAAATGCAGCCACTAAATGTGGGAGTTGTCGGTCCATTTCAAAAATTTTGCAACATTGCATTTAATGACTAGATGCTATACACCCAGGTAAAACCATTACGGTAAATAATATTTCCGGACTAACCCATCGAGCGTATTTAAAGGCTTTCACATGCGAGAATATTATAAGGAGCTTTGAAAACACTGGAATTTGCCCATTGAACAGATTGGTTTTTACTGATGATAAATGATATGAGATTATTGTGAGCTACACCAGCTTGCAGTTTTTTAAGCAAACAGGAAAAAATCAGAAACTATAAGGCCATTTCCAAAGGCAAGAAGAAAAGAAACTCAAAGTAAACGGGTGCTAGGTATCTCAAGAATTTATAGATTGGAAAAGATTGAACGAGAAAGAGAAAATAAAAAGAAAGCCTTTAAAAGAAATGTGTTTAGAAATAAGTTTGAGCCAGATGAAAACAAATAACCTAAAATAAAGGTTATGGCTGTAAGGCATGGCTGTAAGCTCCCCATCTTCTGGCCGAATGGTCCTTAGGTATGGGTGCTTTCAGCCATTTGCAAATAATTTTTTAAGCTTTTTGGTATTTGGTTCTTAAATAATTATATTTTTTATTATATTTGCATTCATTACTTGATCATTCGTCTCTCAGATCCAAGAAATAGCTTTCCTTTTACTTTTAAACTTAGCAAATTTTACTTACAAATATATATTTTGTGGCCGTATGCTCCGCTCTTTCCCCAGAACAAGTATAGCGGTATATTTAAATATATTAAAATACCATATCATTATATGTAATTATGCATGTGGTATTATTATTGATTAGCTTGCACAGTCATTTAAATTGATTTATTATTGAAATTGATTTTTATAATCTAATACAAATACTGCATTATTTTTATTTGTAAATAGATCACAAAATGTATATCTAATTATTATATTAAATTATGCAAGTATGTATTTGTGAGTGACTATATACAGACAGTTCCAAATTTCTTTGTTAAATAACTGGAACAAATCATATCATCAGTATAACGTTAACTCTCATTATAATGATTTAAGTAATGAAAGGCGACACATTATTCTACGGTTCTTTGCATTTGACTTATGAAAACAATATGTTATTTAGTAATAATTATTACATTGTACGTGCTTTTTAAAACATACACGGTATTTAAATATTTCATAAACATTTAAAAACATCAGCCGACAGACTTCAAAAGAAAATAACTGTCAGTATTCTGTTTTTTATTTAAAAATTGATTGCTCTGAAGCGCAATTACAACCAAAATGTCCGCCATTTTTAACCATAATTATGATAATTTTATCATCAAAGGTGTTGAACGAAAAACCATTGTAGTCAGTATGTGGCACTTTTGAGATAGTAACATCCTTAGCCATAGGTGACATGTGTTCCCGATTATGTGTTTGATTGAGCAAAATTTGGCCCGGCTCAAAATTAAAACGGTTCGTGTGAATGGTGTCAAAATATGTTCAAAAAATTTAAGCTTAGAACTACAAAATTCGTATACAATATTTTAATAGATGACAAATCTTAGATATATTCCTACAAGCCGGAAACGAAGCTACAAAGAACAGTTGATGAATCGAATCCAATAAAACTTCTTCACTTCCAACCAAATGATTGTTTATTCCTACGGTTGTTATGGACATTCAGCAACCACTGTTTTTAGAGGGCCGAAAAAAATGTTAATCTGAATGTCAGCAACAAAGTTATTCATGAATACAGAAGTTAATGATGAAATCAAAAACTCGCATCATTCTCCATCATAGTAATGCAAAATCTCACAGAGTTTAGCGTGGAGTTGCTGGTCTCCCATCAGGTGCCTCCCCAGGTGGGTGATAGGGGAAAGCTCGTTACGTATAACGGGTACCTAGGACATCAAAAACCACCGACGCTATCCTGGGGATTGCCAACGACTTTGAAGACGGATGAGATGAGTGAGACACCCAACGACAGAAAAAGCGGAAAACCAATCCTCGCACTTGCTGTCTTGCAGGCTGTAGAGGGATCTTCAAATGCTAGGAACCCAACCCGTTAAAATTGGTAGGCGCCCGAAGCGCTGTAAAGGGGCAGCGGAAAAAGAAGCTGTTACGGAAATGCCTACATATAGAGAAAACCGGACGGATTTTAGGAAGACGACCAGGCTACGATTACTCAGAATTGCGAGAATCTAAGAATTGCGACATGGAACGTCCTCAGCTTGATAGAGTGTAAGCGGTTCGGAATCTGTCGAACCAACTAAGTGAGCATAATATTAACATCGCAGCTCTACAAGAAGTACG
>WYDF02168240.1:0-22200 GCA_009867245.2 Adranes taylori
TATATATATATATAAACATATATATGGTTTATATGCAAGGCTATTACATTAGCGCCGTTTTTTTAATTGTACCGCCGTTATGCTATGATCTGGTTTGTTTTGATTATTATGATTGCAGTTGTACCGTTTAATATAGAATGCTTGATTACTGTTTATGATTTTTTTGCCACTATTAATACATCATTGCTTTCATTTAATATTTATTCATTTGTTTATTATTGACATTTTTATTGTGCATTAAATATTTTCGTTTTCTGTTTTGTCTAAAAGAACAATAGACGGTTTTGTTAAATCTTTAGTGCTGTTTCATTCATTAGCCTTAAGTTAAGATACCTCGCCTGGTTCACTTACAAACTGAAGCTACCTAAGCCCTCAGTGAGCGACTGAGGGCCGAAGAAACACCAACACCAGTTCCAGTGTGCGGTCTCACGTTAAACTGAGCTGGCTCCCGAGTAGATATTTATGAAGGTCGTTTCATTCTGTAATTAGTTGCGCCATTTGTGAGAATAGCTGAAGATCCCCATTAGCGGCGTGTGGGAGTTCCGATTAGCGAATTAACTGGAGTACGTCACATATTTTAGCATCCCAAGCATTGGCCATCACACGCTTCATCTTGAAACACCCAAATATTTGAATGTTGTTCTGTCTCAGGTTCATAAGAATATATTCATCTTTCATCACCACTAACGTTGTCGTAGACCATATTTGACTTACCTGAGTTGAATCGTCTTAGTTTTTTGACCTAGAGTTAAATTATGCGGCATCCATCGACAACATATTTTTTTACACCTAAGTAAAAAAATATGTACACCCAAGTAATAATGTGAATTGCCGTACATGTCACATGCCGATCTACCATTATCATTTCTGTTAGAGCATCAATGTATTCTGCCGTTTTTGACGTCGACCTTCACGACATTCATCACTAAGACTACTCCGACCAAATTTAAATTCTTGATACCACCGAAATACAGTTGTTCTTGATGGTGCCTCGTCACCAAAACAATTGCGTTTATCAATTTTGATAATTACAGTGTTGCCATATCCCGAAATTAAAGCAGCAACCCTCGTATTTGCGAGTATGACGCCGTGTTTCGCTGACGCCGTGTTTCGCATCTTAATTTCCATTTACCTCTCTGTGTGCAACCCTCCTCTTGTAGACCATTCTCTTGCGTGGTGTTTGTGATATCCGCCATTCACGCTCATTTCAGTAGTTTCTTTCTCCGAGTTGATGGAATGTACTCCCAAATGTGCATTGGAAGCCGGCAACAATCGATTCAACGCATGTGACCATACCATTTAAGCCTTTTATAGTCAATCATATTGAATTTTTGTAGAAAACCACAGCTCCACTATGTCTGGCGAGGTTTCTGCAAAAATATGACGATAGTGTACAATTGCTGATTGTTAGTGTTTGGATTTCTTGTTCATTTTACCAGGGTTCGGTGTTTCCCAGGAAGTTGTAGTTTTATCCTTCCTTGAATACTCAATCAATGTTATCTAATATTTATACTTAATGATTGAACACTTTGATGTATTAGGTTTGTCTTCGAATTCTTAATAATGATCTCTGTAGATTCATAGGTGTACTTAGTTTTCCTTGTTGTTCATGTTTATTATGGCGATGATGATAGAGAAGAGATGGTAATAATTTTACTGTCTGAGTTTTTTCCTAGCATTACTTTCTTATTTGCGAACTAAGTATATTTGAAACATTTTGAAGACTCTACCTATTTTGATTAGATATTGATTTTCCATTATTAGTTCGTGATTTATGAAAATATACCTATGGTTTGACCTATATTTTGATGTGTTAAATACTGTTACACTTGTTTGGCTTCAAAAATAGCTTTGTTTGTATCTTCATTTCCAAAACAAACTCTAAGGTTATTGGCCTAGTACAAACCTATTGTAGTTTATGATATCTTTTTTGACATCAACTTTGACATCAGGAGGCATTTTCCAATTTTGTCGCTAATATTAGGAATCTGTTCTTTTTCTACTTGTGGTAGTTCCATTGTCATTTCATTATTTTTTAGGTTTTCTTGGTGCGCATTGTTTCTTTCGATATTAATATTTATTCCAAGTTTTTTAACTTCTTCTTTTACTTTTCCTGTTTTCCTACTAGATAACAGTTTTCCTTTTCCTGATAACAGTTTCCTTTTCCTGATTTTCAAACTTGCTTAGTAGTATTGCATAGTTTGTCTTTCTCGGCTTTCATCTTCCTCAGCTGATTCATGTGACTCAGCAGTTTTTATAGTGCCACTATGAATTGTTATTTTTCAAGTAAAATTATATTTGTACATTTGTTAGGTTCGAACATGCTTGATGATAGTATTGGTTGATGAATATTCAGTAGAGGACTAACTATAAACGAATACTTGGAAAGTATAATTAATGATTAAAACTAAACATTTATTATGATATAAATAGATAGAAAAGTAAAGAAGAGCGACAGAAAGAAGACTTATTACTTATTTTAATGATTATTATTGTTGTACTCTTATTATTTATTACTATTATTAAATGATAAACATAATAATATAGAGGCCATCATCACAAGTGAACTCATGTAATATGGATTTTATTTATCTTGCTTAGAATTAGGTTACGCATTGTTTAGCGAAGTTGATTTATGTAAAAGCCAATATTTTATATATGAAAATAGGGTAACTTAACTATATATTAATAGGGTCTTGTTAATAGGGTAAGCATTCATTATAATTTTATACAATGAATGATAAGTATATATATAACAAGCTCTATTTGCATTCAAGTACAACTCAAAATACATAATAATATTCACATGCAAATATAACATAAAAACTTGTGGACTGGAATTACATAAATGTTCATACAAACTAGTTTTCCCCATACCAAAATAAATAAAATTAGACCAAATAACATTTAATTAATAATAATATATTTTTTTTTCTAAATTTTAAAATTTATAAAATGTTTTATAAATTTTGAAAATTTTTTATTTAATTTTGTTTTCAAATATATTATTTAACAGTTTTGCCCAAAATCATTACAAACAATATTTAAAAATTTTAGATTTTCAAATTTTTAAAAATATAAAAAATCAAAAATTTTGCTCTAAATAAATTTAAAAAACAATATTAAATTTATTTGTTCAAATACCTAACAAAAATACATATCCCTGATTAAAAAAAAATCCAAATTTTTAAAATATTTTATTTCCCTGATTTTATACAATTTTTTTCTAAATTTAAAAATATTTTAAAAATAAAAAAAGAATTTTAAATTTTAGAAAATAATTATAAATATTTTTAAAAACACACAAGAATTTAAATTTTTTTATTAAAATTTTTTTTCGTAAAAAAACATTTTTTAAACAGTGAAAGAAACCAATAAATTAACACAAAAAAATTTTTAAATTGTTATTTAAACTAAAAAATATAATAATAAATTATTTTATTAAATTTTAAAATATAAAAATAAATAGTATTCTAAATCATATTATAATATAAATTAAATCTTTATCTATAAAAAAACAATAAACTATTATAAAACATATTAATATACGCATTTCCATTAAAAATGTTATATTTATAATATAAAGTAATTTTTTTAATAAGCTATATAAATAAACACCAGTCTTAATATAAATACATATATTTTAAGTAAATATAATTAATATTATTTTTTAAATAAATAAATCAATAAATAAATATATGAAAATTACTTTTATAATTATTTCTATAACATGAATTATAATTTTATTAAACAAATATTATTAACATAAAATTACACAGAAGATGAGAAGATGTATTTGAAAAAATGTGTTTTATTAAATACACATTTTTATTAAAGGCCATAATCTATTAGTTACAATTCCATTTTTGTTTTCTCTTTATTTATAGTATTTTAAACAAATAGAAATTAATTATCTAACAATAATTTCTCTAATATTGATTTAAATTTAGTAAATAAAAAACAATTTTAAAATCTCTAAAAAATTGGTTGACCCATAACATAATAAAATATAATACGGTTATGATTAATTAAACGTTAATGTAGTTTATCTGCAACTTGTATATTTTATTTTCAATACGTAAGTAAAAAGAAAAACGAGTAATCAAATCAGCAGCTAAGTAAAAGTTAATTGTTAGCTTATTCGGAAATAAAAATTATTTAGATTGAAATAAAATTATGTACTCAGAATAAAATAAAAGAACTTAAGGTGTTTAATTACTTAATTAAGATTTAAAAATAAATAAACGCTTACTGACCCTAGTACATCTGCCATAATCTTAACGATAACAAAGATAATGATACGCGCAATTAAACTGAAGAAACTAATTGCGATGTGATCAAAAGTTAATAAAAATCTGCCTGAACAGTCTATGCGAGGTTCCCTTTTATATTTTTGGCCGACCGCCGCGCCATCTCCCGTACTACCTTTTTGACAGGAGTTTGTTCTGGTTAGTAAAAAACCTAGCACTCAAATTATTATTCTATTATCTCTCTCTAACACATGAACGACAAAAACTCACTCGGTAAAATAATTTTTTTACACGATAACACTTGCTGTCTAAATCATTCTGCACGTCTATTTGTTCTGATAGCTATTTTTATTTATTTAACTTGTATAATTAAACGAAATTTTAATAATAGATTGGTACATTATTTTATGGAATTGTTGATTTTAAACAATTCTTGTCTTTTAGACAATATTCCCTTTGATTATTTAAAATATTTAAAATCTCTACAGTAGAATTTCAATAATTGAATTCGTATAATCTATCTTGGTGTTACATATCTACTGCACAAAGCAAAGTTTGATTTATTTAATCTTGACCTTGTCAGCTTATAAGTCGTCAGTAAAATTCGATTAGTTCAATAGTTGTTAGGGGAACAACCAATTAAAATAGAAACAGACAAAGAGTCGTTCAGATTTAATACGTAAGAGTCCCTTATTCGCGGGGGTTACGTTCCTTAAATATGACGCCGTGAATAGGGAATCGTAATTTGTATGGGATTCTAGGGGATGCGTACCAAGGTTACAAAATTATAAAGAAATATCATAATAAAAAGAATTTAATGAAAGATTTTTGAACAATATTAATTATTATTATTAGATTTAGGCGATGGTTTAAAGAATTTAGTATTTTTTCTTGTTTCGCCGTTTTTACAAGGGTTTTCAATCCGGATTGATATTCAGTTGTGGCATTAACAATTTGCGTCTTAAAAACAAGACTTCTTTCAATAGACTGATCAATTTTTATGAAGAAATCACAAAGCTCATTTGCCATCCGTAGACCTTCACTCAGGTTTTTTCAAGTTTAATGTCACCTTTTCAGTGCTCGTTGAAGCGTCTTCTTCAAGGGAATGGGGATTTAATATTTCCTCCAAGTCGGTTTCAGTCAAATCTTCATCTTGTGATTCAAGCAACTCTTGAATGTCACTTGATTCAATCTGTTCAAAGCCGTCTTGTCCTATGCCATTCGCAACTTGGGCAATAGTTGTAGTTAACGTTTGTATTTGCACGGATTCTTCATCATTAGCGACAGTTACATCAGGCCATAGGTTTTTCCAACATGATTTCAAAGTGAATGACTTCTTTTACGTTAACAATGAACATTGCTATGTCAAAAATTTTCCACCATTGCAGGATCACATTCCATGTTGTCCAATGTGATTTTGAAGGTTCGTCTAATATAATAGAGCTTAAAGGCCTGGATTATTCCTTGGTTCATACGTTGAAGTAAAGTCGTGTTGTTAGGAGGCAAAAATATGACCTTTATACTTGAATGCAAAGCTTCAAGCTCACGAGAGTGACATGGAGCATTGTACAAAACTAGAACAACCTTAAAGTCTAAATTATTTTTCTTTAAATAAGCTTCCACTTCAGAAACAAAACAATTTAGGAGCCAGTCACAGAAAATAACACTTGTAACCCACGCTTTCTTGATTGAATGCCAAAACACTGGCAGGTTGTCCTTGTTTTGATTTTTCAAAGCACGTGGACTCAACGATCTGTAAAGCATTACTGGCTTAAGAAAACAATCTCCTGATGCATTAGAACAGAGCATTAGAGTATTGTAACACTATCTTTTGCTGCCTTGAGACCAGAGGCGGATTTTTCACTTTTAGATTATAATACATATTTTAATGGAATAGAATTCTATGTTGAAATATGTTACTGCAATATGTTACTCCGCAGTAGAAAAGAAATTGAGCATAAAACTCAATTAGAACTTCTTACGTTTATAATATCGTATGGAGAAGATGTTTTTCCAAATCTGAGAGTCGCACTTCAAATACTCCTTATTATTCTGGTATCAATTGCTAGGTGTGAAAAATAAAAATTAATTTTGACATATCTACGATCAACGATGGGAGGGAATTTGACAGTTTCAGATTTTTTTTTGCACATTTTGCACATTCACCATTCCGTTGCGTTTTGTGTCAGATTATGCAGTAAATGGCGAAGGCTTTGGGTCGTATGTGCAAAAGTAAGCTTCGGCAGTAGATTGGGAATACTATGCTAATGGTGCGTTTCCATTCTACCATACTGAGCAAAATGTGGCCATACAGATTATGTGTGCACTCTACCATCCTTATTTGATAGAATGTAGTATAATGTGAAAACGCTCTGCAGTCTAAGTGATTTTTAAGTATGGAAAGAGAAAAATTTGAAATGGTCGGCTTTGATTCATGAAAGGCAAGAAAAATGTGTACGTAGAATATAATTAATTGTATTAATGTGTTATATTATTATTAATCACCTGCCGTACAATACCATGCTCGGTGGGGAAAATTGATTCATTCATCCATGCATTAGACTGGTTTCTATACCACACAGGCAAATCAAAGCCATCGGTTGTGTACTTCACATGTTTGAAAGCACTTGGTTCTTTTACGCTCCCAATCATGGATAATTTAATCTTGTGTTCTCCCGTTGCATTGCTATATGCGAGAAGAGTGACCTGCTTTTTACTTTTTTTTGTAACCTGGTGCGGATTTTTCAATTTTTAAAGCCAAACTTTTAATTGGAAGCAGTCGAAAATTTAACCCTGTTTCATCACAGTTATAAATTTGTTCCCCAGTAAGTCCATCTTTGTCAATAAATTCATAAAATTTAATCTTAAAGTTATTTACACTGTTGGGGCCAGCAAATAATTTTGAGAGTATACCGCTGTTTCCATCTGTCTAACCAGCCGTTACTTGCAGTGAATGCGGACTGCCTGTCTTTTTTTAATTCCTCATAAAACTTTAGCGCTTTTTCTTGTAGGATAGGCCCCGATATAAGTCTACCTTTGTCTCATTGCATCCGAAACCACTGGTACAAAGCTTCGATTACTTTTTCATATACGGCACGTTTCATGGTTTTTCTCTCCTTTATGGATTCTGTACACATCCTTTTTAAACTCCACGATTCAATCTCTGATTTTTTGTTCCTCCAACGGAGCAGTGCAGACCGCCCAACATTTAATTATAACGCTATTTTTTTCACGTTTTCACCTTTTTTTACCCATTGCAAAGCATCTATCTTCAGTGCCCTTGAAACCGACACTTGCTTCCTTTTTTTCTCTGATGACATTTTTCTAATCTACTCGTATAAACTACGTAACTAATTAATCACTTCAACACAACTTGTAAAAGCTTCAAAACACAACTAATCACTTTCACCACTAATGCTAAACTGAGCGGGCACAAGAAAAGAAAAAGAAGGTTAGGAAATGCAACGAGCGGCCAGCGGCCATACATAGATATAAACTATACCAGAATTACACACGCGCCATTTGTTGTTGACACCCTGTCGAGTTATACGGACTGTCGAGTTACCGGGTGCCGAGTTAGTGAGGTTTTAATGTATTTGTCTTATATTTTTAATAAAATAAAAATTAAATTTTCCCTGCACTACAATTAGTGTTGTCAATACCGAGATCCCTGGAACCCGGACAATTTTTGCTCGGTATTGATTACCGGTTTTGACAAATGTTGAACATGTGGTCTCCATACCCATTGAAAAACCATGCATAGGTTATCTTAAAAACAATAAAAATGATAAACTACAAGAAGGTCTTGCACCTATGACAGCTCGCGATGGCCTGTCTTTTAATGGTATCATTAATTCTTATGACATAAGAGAAGGTTTAAGGGCTGGAGGGTTTAAAAATATACCAAAATCTTTAATGACAGTAAAAAATATGGTGCTCAGATATAACAATATTATTAAAGAATCTATAATTAAAGAAATATCCAACTTAATATATGAAGGTAAACGCTTCAGTATCACTTTTGATGAATGAACATCTATCTATTCATAATCGACGCTATATTAATATTAACGTCCACTCTGATGGTGGAACAATCAGAAATATCGGATAATACGTCCAATTTTTGCCCATCCCAGCAGAAAAATGTTTAACACTCGTGAAAGAAAAGCTGAATACTTTCAGTTTAAGTATTTTGCAAGATATAGTTGGTATATCGGTAACGGTGAAATTATGGAAACTTATAAATGCTGAATATTAGCAGTGTTTGGCACATGGTATAAATTTGGCTGTTACGGATGTTTGATATAAATCTACCCGACGTGTAGATGTTGCTGTAGAAAATGTCGAGAAGGAAAATGCAATTGACGATTATATGGATGAAGATGAGTATGCTGAGTACTCTATGTCCTGATAGAGTCTGATTTAAAAGGCAATGCTAAACAAAACATCAACATAGTGTATGCTTGTATACAACAATACGGTAGGTAGTAAAGATTTTTAAAAACTCACCTTCTAAGAACGACACATTTTTACAAAAATACGTCAAAGAAGAATTTGGTGAAAAAATACCTTTAAAATTGAATTGCCAGACACGCTGGAACAGTATGTTGTTAATGCTGGAAAAGTTTTACCAATTAAGATTTTGTGTTCAAAAAGAACTCATTGATATAAATTCCGCCATAAATTTTTGTGATGAAGAAACTAATTTACTTGCTGAAATCATGACGCCCATGAAAGTGTCAGTAGTCGCATTATGCCGCGTAGATGAAAATCTTTTGACAGCTTTTGGGTCAATAAAATTTATGAGGAAGGCTATTTCTCAACAAAACTCTTCGTTGGCAACGGAATTACTTATTACAACTTCGCATTTCAAAAACTAGCTGTCACATGAAAACTGTGATGAAGAAATATCATCTTCTGAAGTTATTGTGACAGATATGCAAGAATAAATAAAAGAAACTCTGTGCTTACAGTTAAGAACAGAATATGACTTATGAATAAAATAAGAGATGAAATACATTTTTCGAGAAGACCAGAATAAGAGAAAATTTCTCAACAAACCTTTACGATTATTTATTATTTATTGCACCTACCAGTGTGGAACCGGAAAAGGTTTTTCCTGCGGCCGGTCAAATATGCATAAAAAGTCGATCAAAAGTCCTTGTAGCTAGTATACAATAGATAAATAAACCCATTGTCTAATTAATCCGCTTCCTGTGTTCTTTAGTTAGATACCAGACGGAGCGGGGCCTATTTGATTACTGTTTGCCCTTGCCTGGCCATCTTGTCCGCTGCTTCGTTCCCCCAATCTCTGAATGTGCTGGCACCCACTATAACCTTAAATGGTTATGCCTTACCAGTTATTTCAGTCCTGCAGTAGCTCCTACAATAGGCAGTCCTACAGTAGCTTAGACTCACAGATTTTAGCCTGTAATGCCTTCAGCGCTGCTTGACTATCAGTGTGTATATTGATATTAGCCCCTTTCATGCCTTTTTGCATGATTTATAGCGCACAGTTATCAATAGCTACTATCCTATAGCATTTAGGATAGTTATGTGTGTACCCAGTGAAATCACTGTACTACACTTACGGCGATACACTCAAGCCCCTACTACAGCACTATCCAATTTAGAACCATATGTATACCACTTCAAAGCACATTTTCCATATGAAGGTCCTTTCTCCGAGTCATCCCTGGTATGATTGGTAACTACAAATGATTGTTCAAAGTTGAACTTTAGTGGCATGTCATCTCACTTGCAATCGGTGAGTGGTGCCGCCCCCGGCTCTTTCATGATATTTAAATGTCGTGTAAGATTTCCAGGTTTCATTCTTGTTGTTCTAGCGATAGCCGTGGCCTAATTTAGAACCTCCCTTTTCACTAGTAGGTGCATGGGAAGCAATCCTGTGAGTGCCTCCAATGCAGCAGTGGGAGAGGTAGATATTGCCCTAGTTATGCTAAGAATTTTTCTAGTATGCTATGCGTCTTCTTTCGATCTACTTTCGGCCACCATATCATACACCATACACTATAATGGGCCTTACAATTGCTGTATAGGCCTTAGCATAATTGAGGGTGCCTTTTTTAAACAAGTCACATTATTATTCTAAATTGATGTTTTAATAAAATTTAAACTTGTAGAAACATGTTGAAGAAAGGACTTGGTTTGTATCCCAAACGACGTTACATGTAGCTGCGATA
Source organism: Adranes taylori (assembly GCA_009867245.2). NCBI lineage: Eukaryota > Metazoa > Arthropoda > Insecta > Coleoptera > Staphylinidae > Adranes > Adranes taylori. The sequence goes on from WYDF02168240.1 coordinate 10,454, forward strand.
TTCTAATTTTGTGTAGTATGATTTGCCATTGTCTGCTAAATAGTTATTATATTAAATATAAATACGTGAACATGTATGTTCACAAACACACGCTTGTAAGTCAGCCGATAAAACAATTTATTGGCGACAAAACGATTATTAAATAATAACTTTGAGAAAGTGCCTCAGGACTCTATTGAAGTACTCTATTGAAGTAACTTCAGTAAATGGTAATTCTCAATTGAAATCGTTTTAGCAAGTACCATGCAACATGTCATAGAAGAATAAGTACACAGCTGTTCTTCGCACGTAGGTAAATTTTTTTTAAATGATGGTTGCAATTATAAGCTATAATCTTCTTTTCATGTCTGAGCTCTTTCCAACCATAATTAGAATGTGTGGTAGTATTACTTAAGACGTAAATAACTAGTTATTAATAATTTGATGAGTTTGTCAATCTCAAAAACACCTATTAATGATATGTAACACCCAAATAGCTTAAAAACCTCAGACAGGGCAGATACATATTTCTAGCATTATAGAATATAGGTGCTTTTGAGATTGATAAAGTCATCTAATTATTAATAACTAGTTATTTACGTCTTAAGTAATACTATCACACATTTCAATTATATCATATCCTTCAAGATGTTAAGCTAAATACTAGAGATGAATTAAATAGGGGTAATATTAAAACAATGCTTTTATTGTTAAAGTTCTTAAAAATAATGCCATTTGGATTGTTGAATGAAATAAAACACCTACCGTTTCGTCTTACTTGGGATATCAAGTTCGTTTATCTGTAATAAGAACTCTGTAATTGCCTCATATGTAATGTTAATAGAAAATTTGAAAATAGCTTAAGCAGTCCAAGCAGTTCAAGCAAACCTAATGCTAGAAATACGTATCTCTCCTATCTGGCTTTTGTAAGCCATTTGGGTGTTACATAACATCAATAGGTGCTTTTGAGATTGATAGTCATCTGATAGTTATCCTGCCAATTTAAAATAACTATTTAATTACATGTTAACGTATATAATTTCATAAACAATGAACTTATGTTTTCTACGATTTTAATAAAAATTTTAAAATTGAGTCACAGTTCAGTCCTGGTTTCCGTTTCAATTGAAACACCTCGTTGTTTTGCATTTTAAGTCATTTATGACCAAGAAGTGAGCCCAAATTCATACCGCTCTAGCTGTCAAACTGTTTAATGTATTTTGCTCAAGTTTGCTACACCGTTGCTTATGGACTTCTAACGCAATAGTTATTGCATTTTATTTAACTGAATCAGGTGCTTGGAAGTGCTTAGTCAAGAAATAACTTTTGTTGGATTCGGTTCATCTTAGAAGATCTAGACAGTCAACCTTTGCTCAATTTCCGCATAGTACAAATATATAGTATATTTGTCACCTCTTATACGGATTTTACAGTTCTTCGGTCGAATGTTTTAGCCAGTTACCTACACTAATTCTTTTCTGCTTCACTAAAGTTATGTGGAATTTTTCGGAAACAGATCTTGGTTATAAATAATCTCTCTCTCTCTCTCTTTCTCTCTCTCACTAACACACACACCCGCACTAACACACACACCCACACCCACATACACACACACAGAAACACACAGTATGTGGTATATCGATCCCCGTCAGTAGTAATACTCAGTATCAATAATGCGCAGTATCCAAAATCGATTCAAGCAATAATCGATTTTGGTCGAAGTTAAGTTGTGGAGAAAGATAGCTGGTACGAAGTTAAGTTGTACAAAAAAAAAACGTTCACTATAAGATAGAAACATAATTTAAGACAGAAACATAGTTATTAAATATTAGTGTTATTGAAATCTGATATCAAATGTCACGTCAATGTAATATTCAATACTATTAACCTACTATGACTTATACAATTTCTTGTAGATATTTAAAAAATACAACAATATTTTCTTGTCCATTTTTTTCTCATCTTCTATCGTTGAGCGTTACTTACAGTGATCAACTTGATTGAATTATCGGCTTTTACAAAATTCATCACTGACGAGAGCACAAGTTGAATGAAGTGCGTGTAGGTTTAGTTGTTGCGTTAGATCTTTACTAAAATTGGAAAAATCATTCAAAAAACACTTTTACCTTGCTTTCTACAAAGGTTGACTTAGAAAAATTTACTTGGTCCATTTCTGAGCTGATACTATTTCAACAATAATATATTGTAGCGAATTTTACAAAAGAGTAATATTAGATCCCAAAAACATTATTTATTGGTTGTTTGTAAAAACTACAAAAAGTTTGTAAAAAGCTTAAGTCTAAAAATGATATACCTAAGATATGCCTAAAAATGTCCTTTCACAATATGTGGCAAATCGATCATCTTCAGTAATTATATGCACAGTATAGATAATGCACAGTCTCCAAAATCGATTTGAACAATAACCCTGAGCAGATGAAGGTACATACGGTTGAATAGAGCGAAAACGTTGAGACGCTTGCACACGCCTAATGAAATTTTCTAATAAAACATTTCCATCATTGAACAGTCTGTAAACAAATAAACGAATAACATGATCAGGGCGACCAGTCCTAATTCGCAGGTGAAGGTATGACCCGCAATAACTGCTAATAGGCGCTCTCCGTTTGAGCTTATCTGGCGTCAAGGTGCCACCAACAACCGTGAAATGGTTTTGGAAGCTCTTTGAAGACTTCCGAAGCGAGGTAAATATGATGGTTCCAGATTGCAGACTTTCGGCCCCGGTCTCACAAAGATTGGGTAAGAATATTCCGCAATTCATTTGGGCTCTTTCGATTATGCCAGATACAAATCCAATTTAGAATATTTTAGAAGTCTAGAGATTAGATGTTTGAAGGTATGGTCTGTTCCATATGCGGGTGATACAGCATATATGTCGAGTGATAGGAAAAAGATGAAAGACATGATAGGAAGAGTCAAGGGATTTATGGATAGAAGCCTAACGTATTTAATAAAGGAATTTTTAAACGATTAAAAGTATTAATTGGGATAGGAAGTGAATGTACTGAATGTTGAAAAGACAAAACTAATGGTGTGTTAGAAGGGAGGGAGAGAGTGTAGAAAGGATGTATCGAATATAGGGGGACAGTATATTTAGTTTAAGATTAATGTATAAATAATATTAAAAATAATTAAATGAGAGCTCAAGCACTTATAAAAAATTATAAGTGGCAACAGCCTATACTCAAAGTACATTAATAGCTATATTCATATCACATTAGACATACTATGTGATATGAAGCTAAATAAATTTTTATTGTAGCCAAGTTGAAGAAAATACTAACATGATACAATGCCCTCCGTTTCACCATTACTGTGGATCGTCGGCCATGTCTGGCATGACTTCAACTTATTACGCTGTTAACGAATAATCAAATATGTAATGTAACGTGAAAACAGTAAAGAAAACCCGTCGAATGCGAACGCTGCATTCTCCATCCTCTTTCCTCTTCTAGTTCTCTCACTAACGCACGCGAAGCCGGGCGTTCCGTGTTTGCGACAGCAGTCGGCAGCGCTCTTTCCTGCCGCTGCGGGCGACTTTGGACTCCGTGCATCTCTCGTTTTTCGTGCAGCAGGAAACCGAACGTTGCTTGCTGGAGTTCTTGGTCGGTAGCTCGCTATATGCAGAATTTGCTAACTACGTGTATAAAAACTTGGCATTATACTTCGCAGTTCTTTTTCTCTTATTGTTTTCTAACTTGTTCTAATTGTTTTATTATAAATCAATTCCTGATTTATTTAATTATTGGGTTATTTATTTAATTGATGATTTTTGAATGTTTTATTCATTTATCGAATTAGTTGACGGCTATGACGATAGGCCGATAACAAATGTTGTACATGCGTCATGTGCAAGTGTTTCGATGTCATCAGTATAGTTTGGCATGTTTTCATGCTTTAGAAAGTCCGAACTGTATATACTGTACAGACTAGGTTCCGAAAGGGAATTCTGTACACTGGAACCCTGTGGAACTCCTGCGTTGCAGAATTTAAAATCTGATTTCCCAGTGTTGACTTCCACATGAAATGTTCTCTGTCTTGTCAAATGCATTGGAGATATCTAGAAAGACTCTATAGCAATGCCTTGGCGTAGGCAGTCGTCACTGTGTAGCTCGACCATTGCACTTGTAAAGTATGAATGCCAACGTTGTAAAAAGTTCGTTCACTCACTCATAAAACCAAAAACAAAAATTACACAATTGGTGTTTCCTACGTCCTTGAACTGCTCCAAATTAATACCTTTATTTTAAAACTGTTGATAATAAAATTATTAATAACTATAGACCAATCTCCATAATCTGAAAGTTGTGGAACGCATTTGAATAATTAGAGACCAAATTATTATCCATAAGGAGGTTTAATGAGAATCTGTTTGGTTTCAGGCAAAAGCATTCAACTTTTGACGCGATGAAGTAGCTAGTTGAGCTACTTATTTTGTAAACTACCTCACTATGGAAATGATAATGAGACTGTTGTACTTCTTCCTATTAAACTATTGAGTTTTTGTCGTTGTTCCCGCTAGTCGTTAACTGGTTGTCGTTGTCGTTATCGTTGGCGTTGTGGTTATAGTTATACTTATCGTTACAGTTATCGTTTTTCCGTGTCGTTGACTCTTTACCGTTTAGTCGTTGATAGCACTAAGTCCAATCCCCCAATATGGTCACCTAACGACACCCCTATAATAGATCCTCCATGAATTAACCGTTTGTATTTCTGAAGATGGCCCGAAAGGGTTAAAACTTTATAGTCACAATATAAGAGTTGTACTACACGTGGTAAATCATCACGAAGTAAAAATATTTCCAATTGATTTTTCTCATTAAAAGGTTTTCTACGCTGATTTTACGATGGTGCTAAGGCAATTCTGGAGACACTTACTGAAGGATTGCGATTTTCATTGTCAGATACTGAAGCATGGTCTGCCTTAAATCGCCTGTCTTTAAACAAATCAAAGATGTCGAGCATCGAATTCTCATTAAAATCTAATATTGTTTCTGATCCAGTAAATTTTTTGCTAATAAACTAACCGGGATAGGTTACTGGCAAAGAATATTTTTGTTTCTTGCGTTTTACTGACACGGTGGCTTTTCATTATGCCATGCTCATATCTCCTATGGCATTCTTATTTGGCGTCATTTGTGTGAATGAGTAGGCATTTCAGGCCCCGAATTTTAACTTACAGAGAAAACTATAGAGAACAGTTTAGGGACATACATCTACAATACTTTGATAGATGTTAAAGAACATAGTTCGTCATTCAAAATGGGTCAGCATTTTTATTACACTACATCCTCGAAGGACATACGGCCTGTTGTTATAAGATTAGTTAAGTAAAAATAAAGTGTTTTCTTGAAAATACAAGAATGTTTTTTCTTGAAATTATTGAATAATTTAAGAATTATCGTTCGCGTCTGAAACATTTCCAAATTATGAAAAAATTTTGGTACATCATTAAAAATATTGTGCCAGTGTGCGTGACTTTTGCTTATTAACGATCAGCTGCTGAACTGCATATCACCACTTGCTCTCGCAGAAGAACTATATTTGGTGGAATGCTTGTTCCTTCGTCGTTCGTTCAATAGCTCGTTTATACGAGTTTAGCGGGCGTCAAATTCAGTCATCCGCAGAATACTACTTTCAATTTCGTTGGTTATTAAAAAAACAGCCAAGCACTTAGTTGGACGACTTCTTTCGTATAAGTACGAACATACAAACGATAGATTTAATATTTATTAATCAACGAAGTTATCCAATTCCTATTTCGCTGTATAAATTATCTAAAAAATCGCGCGCGTATTTTTTATGCGAAATATTTGTGTTCATATTTATTAAAATTAAGAATATATAGTGTCACTAAATAAATAGTTTCAATACAAGTATTTTAGTATATTAATTATTAGTGTAAGGAAACAGTGTTTAAATTAACTTGTTATTAATTTTAATTAAATTAAAGTGCTAGTTTGATTAATAAATGCTATGAAAAAACATCAGCAAGGTGTAATAATAATTTCCATGCTATAATTCCAATGATCAAGGTAATGATAATTTTCAATTCTGTTCATTTAATTTTTTTTAATGAAATTATTGCAGGTAAATTGTTAAAGTGTTGTAGTTCTTTATCTAAAATCAGATTTTAAATTTAGGTGTTTCAGAAATTTAAATTGAATGTTTCTATTAAAATAATATTTAGTTTTTATAAAAACTTTTAGTAGATTTAGAAGAACTCTATAAATTAGTAAGTAAATAACAAGATTAATATCAAATTAAAATAAGTAATTTAACATAAACTCAATAATTCAAAATATTATTCTATATTTATCAATTTACAAATTAGATAGTATTAGATAATTTGACTGAAGTAAGAATAAATAAGTGCGCCGAAAAGATTACACATCCATGAAAATTAATTCTAGAGGAGCATGAATAAATGTAAGTTTTTCTCTAGTTCGAAACATCAATTTCTTTTTTACAGTTTTAGTTATTATTGTATGTGTTATAAGTAAAGATTCAACAATAGGTAAGACTAGAGAAAATTAAATAGGAAATGAAAATATTTTTTTAGGCGACATCACGTTTTCTAAATTTGTATTAATATTGTATTGATCGGTGACAGGAAACATCAGTTCTGCATATAAACAAATTCGATTGAGTCCCTCCCAAAATCAGGTAATTAAGTGCCCTAGCATTAAAAAAATATTAGAAACAAAAACTAATAAATTTATTAACACAAACAAAACATGCAAAATCTTCCACTAATTCTCTTAAATCTAGTTTTGTAGTATGGTCACATTCAATTGAAATTATCACCAAGCCACCAATCTGTTTTGTGACATTGTTGAACGTGTTTTGTGATGATTTATATACTATTACCCCCACTTCTACTTTCGTTATTAGGGCCAGACGTTTTTCCAAGAATTTTATTCATGCCTAGACATGTTTTGTTTATGTCTAGACGTTTGACCTTGAAATAGATGACTCACCGGATATCGTTATCATATTCCGGTCACGAAATCTGTCTAGACGTTTTCCAGCAAATGATGACGTCAGGTTTTTTCCAAGAATTTTATTCAGGTCGAAACATGTTTATTCTTGTTATATCATGAAAAGGATAACTCCTATTATCTTGCTAATTTGATGGTAAGAGGCTGGTCTAACGTTTCGTTACCCCAGTCAATTTGTTCCATTCTTGCATGTTTTTCTATTAAATCTATTGTTAGTATGTATGGCTCACCTATTACGTATGGTTAACATATTATAATGTTTTGTGACATTGTTAATGAGGTGAAGAAGTAAGCTCACTATTTTCCACCGATACAGGAAGTGTTAATAATATTCGTAAAGCAACATAAACATCCGGCACACAATTAATTGTTTTTTGTTGGATTATAAATGCTAGAACTTCCATCGGTGGGATAGATCTTGTAAGTCTTCAAGCTACTGCATACAGTTCATTGCAGAGATCATATCTTTATTGGTATTGTACGTCATGGCCTCTTCAAATTTTTTTCAGTCGAGGACAAACCTTTCTTTAAATGATTGTAAAGCTATATGCAACACAGGATCTTAATGTGTTTCATCTACAGCTTCATATTGAAACTGTCGTTTAAATCGCCTCCTATGAACTTTGTGGCCTGCTTTTAGTTTTTTTACAATCTAAAAGCATTAACTAAAACCTGCTCAAATCCCTCATCACTTCTGCATCGTATAAGCTACTTCTTAGTTATTTTCAAATGTTTGGTTGCTGAGTTTATATCAGCATATTTTTTTCTAGAACTGTACTTTGCAATATTTACTTGAAGTATTCGACTTGCAAACATTATATTGTACCATCTAACCAAAGATGCTACAAGTGCCTTTTCTTCAATTCTGGCGGTATTTCTTGATGGAGTATTTAATTTTGGATCATCAAAGATTTCCAATTGTGAGTCATATATTTCGCCAATATTATACTAACAGACTTCAATGTATCAATTCTGCACTCCCACCTTGTTTTGCTTTAACGGTTTTAGCGTGAAATTCGAAATTCAAAGAAATTAGTTGAAGCAAGGCAGCACTATTTGCCCCGGCAGTTTTCACTTGGTAATTTCATTTTTGTAAGCTCAGCAATTATAGTTTCATAAAATAAAATTGTCGTCTTCGTCTACATCAGATTGTTTAATGGTGAAAAATTACAATAGCTAATGCATTTTCGCCATTCTCCAGTTAAAATATAAAATGAGGCACATAAATAAACTTTGAAAATGAATATTTAAGCATTGAAATACAATTAAAATGGGAAATTAAATTATCTGTTGAAATGAGTGCAACTCACGAGGTTGTTTCGGTTGACACTAAATATGAAATTTAATTGACAGGTGAAAGTGCTGCCATTTAGTGATCAAATATAATTCACTAAAAGAACTAAGAAAATTATGAAGAAAGGTCACCAACTATATGTTGAATTAATCTAATATTGAAGATACCAGGGTTACCTACTATTAGGATATTGTTTAAGTGATAATCGTCGGAAAAATTCTGATGCAGGATAACCTGGTCATTTAGGTTGCCTTGGTGAGTTTTGGAAACAGGCTTTCCAGGTTTAGAGCGATATTGAGTTGTATCTAGAAAATGGAGCACGTTCAAATTAACATCAGGGTCAAAACTATTAATATGAATCGCTAGATTAGAGTTATTAAAGCTATACTCTTTAAATGTTCATTAATCCTAGAGGTAAAGGAACGACCTGTCTGACTAATATAAGAGGCGCTACATTTACAAGAAGCAGCATAGACTCCTGAGAGTAATAGAGGATCAACATGATCTTTGTTGCGCAACAAATGGGAACTCAAATTTGATGGAGATACAAAAATTATTAAATCTATTAAACGAAAAATAAATGAACACGACCTCATTCTTAATAAGCCCGATAAGTGTAATTATCTTGTTGAAAAAGTAACTGACTATTAATTCCAATAACTTCACAACATGCATCTGTGCTGGCATTAATAGGTTCGCCAAGCAATTCAAATCGGTTATCAACCAACATAAACCACTTGATCTTTTTATAATATCTAATATTGTTCCAATGAACCCCATTATTCCTCGTTTTTATACATTAATCAAAATCCACAAGACCCTTCTTTGCCTGTCCGCCCTTTAGTTTCATAATGCAATTCTTATGTTTATAAAGTCTCCAGATTTGTTGATCAGAAGTTAAAACAAATATTGGGTAATGACTTCACATATTCCATTCATAATACCACACAATTTGTTTCAAAACTCAGACTATTCAACTTACCCAAGTCTTATTTGATATGTTCCATCGATGTAAAGAATTTATTCACCAACTTCCTAGTCAATGAATGCATAGACATCATCGAACAGAAATTAATTAATTTTGATTCTGATTCTTCAACAGTTTCCTATATTCTAAATCTATTACGCATATGTCTCAAACAAAACTTTTTTAAATTTAATGACACATTATATTGTCAACCCAATTCACTTACCATGGGTAGTCCTTTGAGTCTATACCTCGTTGATATTTACATGGACTCATTAGAAACTAATTTTCTATCCCAAAAGTCCTATCTCACCAATAAAATATTTTTTTTGACTAGATATGTGGACGATATTTTTTGTTGTTATAGGGACCCTCAATGATGTTAATAATATTTTAACCAACCTTAATTCTCTTAACCAAAACATCCAGTTTTCTGTTGAACTTGAGCAGGACCAATTGAAAATTCGTCTCACCTTAATTTAATGATTTTTAGAAAACCAACTCACACTGGATTGATTTCAATTCTTCACACTCTATGTCTCAAAAAATGGCATTCTTTAATAGCCTTTTTTATCGTATGTTTACTATTCCACTCACCCTCAACTATTTCACTAGTGAATTGATCACTATTCTTTACATAGCCTCTAAAATCATTATGATTTTCAACTTTTTTCATCACTTCATACTTCTCCCAATGATTCAACCACACGTTATTATACCATACCATTTTACAGTGATGTTTCTTATTGCATCCGTGACATCCTCACTAAAAATAATAAACAACTAGTCATATCATTCTCCTCTCCGTCAAATTTTAGTTTCCATTTTGTGCGCAACAAAGATCATGTTGATCCTCTATTACGCTTAGGAGTCTATGATGCTTCTTATAAATGTGAGGTCGCCAATATTGACCATACAGGTTGTTCCTTTACCTCTAGGATAAATGAACATTTGAAGAGTACCTTTAATAAAATGTAACTCTAATCTAGCTATTCATATTAATAGTTTCTAATTCCGACCATGGTTTTGACCCTGATGTTAATTTGAACGTCCTCCAATTTCTAGATAAAGAAGTAAAACTCAATATCGCTGAAAGGCTGGAAATAATTCTTTCCCAAACTCACCAAGCCAGCCTTAATGACCAGGTTAACTTTCCCCCAACAGAATTTTTCAGTCGATTATAACTCAAACAATATCCTAATAGCAGGTATCTCTGACATCTTCAATTTTACATTAATACAACTTCAATTTTACTTCAATTTTACATGGTCACCTTTCTTCTTAATCTTCTTTTAGTGACTTACATTTTATCACTAAATGGCAGCACTTTCACCTGTCAATTAAATTTCATATTTAGTGTTGACGAAACAACCTCGTGATTAGTTGCACTCATTTTAACAGGTAATTTAATTTCCCGTTAAAATTATATTTCAATACTTAAATATTCATTTTGCCGATAATGCATTAGCTATTGTAATTTTTCACCATTAAACAATCTGATGTAGACGAAGACGACAATTTTATTTTATCAAATTAATAATGGTCTACGACTATAAAAATCTATAATTAAAGTTTCAGTCATAAGGGCACCTGTGGGTTTTCCAGTTATCGTTTTTTCAAAATATCTTAATTGTAAAAAATTCATATTTGCCCCTTTCGCCGTTTAGTACGGTACAACATATATAGGGATGACACTTGTACGATATCGCGGATAAAAGTGAACCTTACATTTCTATTATATGGTAATACCGTATAATATGTGTATAATGTATACGTAGAGTAATCATAAATAAGATTACCACCAGTACCCATTAAAGAGTACATGCCCTCTCTTTGGCAAGTAAAATTATGTACTCTGGCTATATAAAATGTACATGTATTCTCTTTGGCAAGTAAAGTTATGTACCTTTTTAAGAAATGTTCTCTTTTTGGGGTGCGCCGAGTTGGTATCCCTAATCATATACGCTCTGTGTGCACAGAAGCACATATCACAATCTGGCAAAGTTTGCCAGCACCAGCGGCGAAAGACTAAACAGAAAATCTCCCAAATAATTTTTGGGAGTTTTTGTGTAGTATCGTTGTTGTACTATTTTATTTCAGTTGCCGGTAAATTAGGAGTATACATCCAACCGGTCGGTAGCGCTTATTCATATGTTGCGCCCTCGGCGGTTGCCTAGTTTGGCTTAATGGTATCGCTGGCCCTGTCCAAAATTAGAATATTAGAATGCCCAAAATAAAATTTATTAAGATGGAATAGTATGAAGTTATAGATCTCGAAAAATGTGATAAGTATGTTCCAATGATATTACAGTATGCAGAATTATTAAACTGTTATTAGTATTTAACAGTAGCATAGCGATCATCTTGGCGCCCAAAGCACGATATCTTTTTGCCCCCTTTTCCAAAAAACACTCGGCGTGGGGTTTCGGTGAGTGTGTGTCCCCCTTTCCCTAAGATATTTTTTCAAAAATGATATTTAACAAAA
>WYDF02168351.1:0-22199 GCA_009867245.2 Adranes taylori
GTGAAGTTAAATAATTTAAATCCCAGCCTCGTCCGAAAATACACAGAAATAGAATAGAAACCATTCAGCTAATTGTCGACTGCTTATCCATGAAATTTTAATAGTATATTTCTCCTTCTTGCTATTCAAGTTAACCATGAAACAATAAAGCGTCCAGAGTCGGATAATAGTTATATTTACATAATTAAATAAATTCATATTTGTTGAAGTTAATTTAAAGATGGCATTCTAAAAAATACAATAACAGTGAAAACGAATTTAAAATCAAACCAACACAGCCTACACAGCCAACCTACACAGCTAGTGCACTTGTTTATTTAACAGGGTTACTTTGTTAATCTGAAACATGATTTGTAGGTAAATGTATCGGAAAAGTTGTCAATAACATGTGGTGTCCCCGTAGGTTCTGTACTGGGTTCTATCCTATGATGGGTTACTTCGAGCGAAGTACCCAAATGGCAGACGGATAGTTGCTTTTGCTGACGATATTGCACTGCTGGGAAAGGTTCATGAGGTGCAATTTAAGACAACCGTCAAGTATCTAGACCTGATGCTCGATAGAAGCATTTTATTAAAAAAAAAAAACCACATAAAAAGGGCTACCAAAAAAATTATGAGGAGAATAAGCAACATAACACGATTAATGTCAAGGATGGGTAGTCCAAAAATGGAAAGACGTACGGAAAACGTAAGGGAAAAATGTATCTGTGACTATATGAGAGATTGTTCAAAGTTAATTTGCTGAGAACTCTTTACTCCTTATTGCTGGAGTTTACTTGCAATAAGGAGGTAGTAAAGCTTGAACATCTGCGGACATTAAGTCCACCGAATGACTTAGATTCCACATCTATGGCACTAAGGAAATAAATGAGAAAAAAGCCTTAAATTGTCTGCTATAATATTGTAGTTATATACGTAAGAGATAGTTGAAGGCTAATCTGTTATCATCTCTATACTCTTTATTGCTAGAGCTTTATTGCACTGAAGTAGTAAAACTGTAATGATTATCAACTCTTTAAATCCACCGTATTCCTTCGGTTTCACTTCTGGTGCGAATTAGGAACGAATTAACTGACATGCCAGTCCTGGTATTTCACCAAAAACGTCATGTTTTGTATCGCAAGTTACACACTGCGTTCCATTCCTTTTCGCTTCCTGCCATATGGCCTATTAGGCCTAACAAGTAATCATTAAGCGAGGATTTAAAATTACAATCTGGAGCCTCCATTGGCGCCACCATGACTTCAATTGCAATAGTATCAGTCTATAGATCTCATACAATGTTCAGAATTTGTTCCTGTACGAGGGATGTCTTTTTAATTTTGCAAAAAGCTTTAACAAAAAGCAATAGTTTCAATTCAGTCCTTTATTGTTTTTTAAACTACTTGCCACCATTGTCGATGCATTTTTTAAATAGTTATGCGATTCCACTCTTCAATAAGTATGCTCAAAATGGTCATTTGGAAAGCATTGATTGGATCTTCAGGAAATCATGCATTCTTGATGGTGGGAAATGTAAGAAAATGATTCAGACTTAAGTCAGGATATTCGATCAGGAAATTCGATGTTTTGTTGCTCCAAAAGCTCAAATGTTTATCGTGCAGTGTGAAAACTCACATTGTCATGGTTAAAGATGATCCGACGATGTGGGTTGTTTTTTCTCAGCTCAGTAATGATTTATGGCAGACAAATGGTTGTGTACCAATTAGCAGCTACCATCCTTCGATTTTGTAAAGGAATTGTAGCCATATGTCCGGATTTTGATACAAAACTTACGACCGTCTATTTCAACACACTACGGGAACGGATGGCTTTGGTTGGGTTCTCCTCATCTTGAAACACCGAAACAGTACACTGACGTTTATTTTTAGATTAGTCACCACTGCCATACTGTACACATTTTTGGAGTGGCCTCTATAGAAACGATTAAGAGTTAGTTCTTCGACACCTGACACGAGGCGCCATTTGTTCCTCGGTCAACAGATGTGGGATCCAACAAGAAAAAAAATTTTCACCCTCAATTCATCAAGTAAAATCTTCTGGATTGAGGTTTTCGAAATTCCCAAGGAACTCTCGATCTCCTGGTAAATTACATGACTATCTTCATTAATCATCTTGCGCACAGCATTAACGTTTTCCTGGGTGACCGCTGATTTTGGTGGACCTGGCCTAGGATCATCGCTGACATTTGTGCGTCCACGTTTGAATTTAGAGTACGAGCGACAGATTGTCGATTGATGTGGTGCTTCATTACCAAAACCAGCAACCAACCCGGAAAGACATTGTTGCTGCGATAAACTAGAAAACCGTTGAAGATAAGACAATCATATTGAGTGCACGGTTTAGAAAATTTTCAAGTAAAATATGAGGGTATTTTTAAAAATTCTCCTCAGTATATGGGCTCTAAATTTTGCTCCGAATGAGATTAGTATATTCAACAACCATAAATGTTGAGATATAAGCCTCTTAGTCTTATATTTAAATGTAAGCATATCTTACACATACGTGAACAGGTTTAGATTGGATGACAAGGAACTAATTAAATTTAGAAACATATTGGAGAAAGAGGAATGGGAAAAGATGAACGGTGTAAATGAAGTAGTGCTGGGAATTAGGAGAAATTTGATAAAGAGACAGGAAAGAAGAAGAAATAAAAATAGGGAAAGATGTAATGTTTTTGATGTAAGGTAGCTGAAATCGAAGAGGAAAATAAAAGGAGAGCTAGAGAAGTAAAGTAGAGGGAATACATAGAAGCAAGAATTAAAGTAAAGGAAGAAATGGAAAATGTACGAAGAAGACAAAAGAGGAAGAGAAAAAAGGATTAAAGGGCTTAGTTGTAAAAAGAACACGCGGAGGTATTTAAGAAAGAATAGAGCTGTTAAAGCTGATATGGAGAAATGTATGGTAATTAGAAATGATTTGGAAAATAAATGTAGGTGGGATATGGATGGGGCAACCACGGATAATGAAAGAGGATGGAGAGGTGATGAAGAGGATGTGCATGAAAATGAGAAGGAAAAGAATTGGATTGAAGAAGACATAAATGAAGAGGAACCTTTAAAGAAGGGAAAAAAATTAAAGAAAGATGTGCAGTGGGACCAGATGAAATTCCTGCAGAAGTGTGGAGTTGTTTAAATAATCAGGGTATGGAGACATTAGTAAGAGGGTTCAATGACATTTGAAAAAGAAAGGAGAGGATTCCTGATGAATTGAAAGAGAGAGTAATAATTTCAATATTTAAAAGAGGTGACAAAATGGACGTGAACAATCACAGAGGGATCACTATAATGAACCAAACAGATTGTTTGGAAGGATTACAAAATTTTTAAATGACAAAAATATGTTGTCGAGAATCCAGAATGGGTACGGGAGAAGTGCAGTAGATAATCTTGTGATAATAAACTCTGATCTGATAAGATAAGAGTTGTATAAGGCAGATAAACAGTTAATAAATGGACAAGAGAACGAATGAGAATTGATGGCCACGGTGACTCAAGTGGAAGTGAGAATGAATGATGTGGAATCGCAAGAAAGGTGACGACGCCTGTAATGGAGAAAGTTTACCAGAATACATGAAGACTAAAGTGAGTATGAAGAGAAAACGAATGGTAACGTGTTTTTAGTGTAATAGATACTGTATGACTAAAAGTGGGAATATATGTGAGATTCATGGGAGAAATGAAGATAAATGGGAGCACTGGGTAAATAAATGTTTAGGAATTTTATGGACACAGAAAGAAAGGGAGTTGGCTAGTAGGGACAGAAATAAAAGAGATAGAAACCATGGAGACTTATTAGGGAAAAGACTTATTAGGGAACATGGAAAAGGGGATAAGAAATGCATTTGTCACTTTTGTTTTTGTTTTCCAGTTTCTTTGTTTTAAGTGGGTTCAATTAAATTTTCAATTCTAAATTTCTAATTGTTATTTTTTGTTAATTTACAATCACTAATGTAAATAGGATAAAAATTTATGTCAATAAAGGACATATTATTATTTGTTACCACACTATTTTAAATCATTATATATTAACGGAATTACGACGTGGGGTGGAACATACAAATCAACCTTATGTAAGCTTGTAGACAAAAAAAAATCATACTAAAAGTAATACCTCACAAACCTTACACATATTTTTCAATTGGATGTCCTACAATTTAAATAATTATTGTACAAACATTTATATAAAAATAGAAACATAATAAAAATGTCAACCCGTTGCTCATCTGTAAGTCCATCTCTTAGAATAGTTTCATATTTTATCTTCCGAAGCTATGTAATCTTTTATCATTAAGTCTGAAAGCTTTTCGTTCCTCACAAAGTAATTATACTAATTATGTTAAAGTTAATATTTTAATAAGAATTTCCATAGTTGAAAAAGTCACTTGGTCTCCATAAGTTTAAAGCTGTAACAGAGTATATGTCTAAATATTCTGTATTTTAATTCACCTATCGTTTTATTTCATTTTGTTTTTCTTTTCTATTTTTTCCCTTAGCTTCTTGATTATTTTTTTTATTTGTTGTTTGTTTAATTGAATATGCTATATATTATTCAACAATTAATATCAATTATGTAGTCTTATTTACGACTGCATTCAAATTAAATTGTGTCACAAACAAGGAATGTCTTTTGTTGACATATATATTTAACAAACGTGTTTTGGGTTATTTGACAATAAATGTATTTGTAGTTTCAAGGTCAAATTATTTCGAACTCTTAACGCCCCGGTTGGTAAACTCTAAACAGTTACTAACACCTCTAAAACAATTGTTAGATTTGGTTTTGAGACAATAAACTCAGTTTCTACCTTCCGTAGACATCTTCCTTCCGATAACATGACAGATATAAACATGCAGTAAACGTACATAATGGGGCGAGTACGTAACCTTGCGAAATATGGACTTTTAGATGGAGTTCTCTGGAAAATGTCTCTTACCTCTGTGGTGAGTACTGCAATTGAAAAGGTATAATTTAATATGCTCAGGAATTGATGGATGCAGAAGGTTTATAAAAGTTGTAAATGGGAAATAGTTGTGTTTGTGGAAAATTTAGATCTTATGCTTTAAGGAAGGTGATATATTAATAGGCGACTTAGAGATTAGTCACATGTATACATGACACCTCAGGACGCATAGGCAATAAGGAAATTCTTACATATGCTGAAAATGCTAGTAACAGAGTATGAAAGAATACTAATTGCGGGCAATAAAAACTTTATCAGTATTGAGTGGAGAGAAAAGAAGGAAGGAGACGAAATGCAGAGGGATAGCATAAGATTGATAAAATGAGTTCACGCTAACACATGTGGTCGTAGAGGAAACCAGACCAAATACCGGAGAAAACCAAAGGAACATTGTAACGCCAAAGAGGATATTAAACGTATTCACCTGGGATTCTAATGTAAAGATATTTAAACAGTTCAAATAGATGATTTAGGGGAAATCGCGATTTATTTATCTGAAAGAATAGATACATACATATATGCCCAATTGTAGCTCACATAAGAAATTAGAACGCAAGTGTGGAATTAGGGGCAAAGGGGAAGAAGTAGTATTTAACGAATAGGTTTTAATGCTTCTGTATGTTAGAGAGAGAGAGAGAGATTCTGTTTTTGACTGGTTAGAATTAGGCAAGTTTATTAGTATTTGACGAGTTAGAATTGTTCAGAATTTTATTAAGTTGCGTAGTCAGTACAAAAAGTTTAATTTATAATACGCAATATTTTTTCTCATTCTCTTTTATTGTAAAAATATGGCTGAAGTACAGATGTGAGTAGTAAATTTATTTTATTTTAAATTTTTATTAAGAAAGCGAGACTATAGTGTACAAGTGTAACCTTCGTATTGAAAATATAGTGTATAAGTGGCGGATAAACCTTCATGAAGGTTTAACAAATCGGAACCGCTATATATTTTGTTATGTTTGGGTCAACCAATTCTTTATTAATTACTTCCAAATTATTATTATCAATTAAATGCTGTTTCAAATAATGTCGAAAAATCTAAAGACGGCATACAAAAAAGTTGGTCTAAATAATTTCTCCTTAATAGTTTTTGAAATGTAGCCAAATGTAAATGAAATATAGATTCAGATTAAATACAAAGTTTATTACAAAATTTTTGGGATATTAACAAATACTTTTCTATTTAATTTTTCTATTCAATATACTACGCAAACATATGGAACATAACACATAAATTTATAACACCTTAAAAGACGTTCCTGTACACACGTGTCGAATCTCATTTGATTCCAATTCGTTCACCTGTCCTCCCTTATCACCTAAATATTTCAGACATTAAGTTCGCTCAGGAATAATTTATAGATTAGTTCTCGCCAACAATCCGCTATGTATACAGTCGAAACTCGTGCGCTCGGTATTTCGCTTAAGAAGAGTTAAGACGACGTTTCGACAAACGTCGACACTTATTTTGAATTGCTGTACAAGGTAGAGTTGAGACATTTATACCAAATAGGTAATGAGATTTTAAGATCCACATTTTACAATTTCAGATATATTTCCGGTTATTTTAGATTATAAAAAATATGTCAATTTTTGTTTGCGATAAACATTTCTCCAAGTAAACAGAAAGAAAAAAAAACAACAAGAAAAATAACAACGCTCCAAGTCGTGATATTTAAATTAAAGAGCCGAATAAATTAAAGTAGTCCGAACATCCTAGTGTGTAAAGTGGTATCTATAATCCGAACATTTACCATGCTTAGTCTCAGCAATTCAGAAAAATAAAAATCCGTAGAAACTCGCACATTACGTCAGTTGAAAAACAATTTAATTTCGGAACATCAATAATTTGCGGCATAAAAAGGAAAAAAAAATGAAATAAAGCAATTTGTCATAAGCGGCAAAAGACAGATTCTAGAAGGACCTTATGCCAGCCGGCGTTTCCAAAGGATTTCTCATTCCAAAGATATGATTTTTACAGCAGCAACAACGACACGCACAAATATCATAGGCGGTAGTAGCACAAAAAGCGCGGTATTCTTTCAAACAAAAGCACAATTAAGAAAGCATAATTAAGAAAGCACAATTGGATATGGAATTCATTTTTGAAAATTGCTGTGAAAAACAACTTTCAAATGATGAATCTGCATTAGAACCATTCCACATTAAATTTCACCAGAAAATAGAAGACTTGAATCTCTGTAAAGACCAAATTAACAATGCAGATGAATCTTGATTATACTGGAGATGTCTACTAGGTAAAACTCTGGTTCATGTTATTGCTGACTGGAAAATCTAATAATCCGAGAGCATCTAAAAATGTTACACTTCCTGTCCAAAGGAGTTCATGGACTACAAAAAAAAATTTCAGAAGATGATTTCTACAAGAATGTGTCCCAAAAGTTAAAAGTGAACTTGAATAGGAAACCTAGAAAAACTTGGCACCGAAATTGAGGAGGAGATCGCTACTACAGATGGACAGATTTTGGCTACGTTTCTTCCTCAAAACATCACAGGTCTTACACAGCCAATGGATCAAAATGTTATAAAACATTAAAGTTAATTACAGACAGAAATTGTTTCAAGAAGTTTTGTTCAGAAATGCCAAAAAAGCTAATCCGAACATATTGGGGTAAATTGATTAAAGTTGGTGACGTTCAGTGCAATGAAGATAAAAATGTTGCTATGAGGAAAGTGAAAAGAGAATTTAATCAAAATGATATTACAGAAATCATGAACGATATGAGTCGAGCCGTACAACTCATTGAGGTAGAAGAAATACAAAGGTGGACATAAGGTGAATGGAAGTGCAGGATTTGGAAATTAATGTTTTGTCGGATGAAGAAATATTACAAAAAGTCAACATGGAAGTTGATTAATCGGATGAAGATTCTAAACTGCCACATTCAGCAACTGTATGAAGTGGTGATGCTAACAGCTCTATAAATGAATTCATTAAATGGACAGAAGAGAATAACCTTTCTTTACAAGAGCTTCTCTTACTCAGGCACATTCGTACCAATGTTTTGGAGCAGAAATTGAAAAACAAAATGTCTGCACAATTCTCACATTTGATAGGTTTCATTAGAAATAAATGTATGTATGAATTTACATTACTTCTTGTATTGTTTCAATTCTGAAAAATTAGAACGTATTTGTATTTCAACTCTCATTTGAAATTAATACTCCATTTCCACATTTATTTGATATTCATAGAAATGTTTTATCATAGGTGATGAAAGTAGTATATTCTTTTGAAATTTCTTCCATTTGCATTTGCCAGTGTCCACTTAGTATGTCACATGACGAGAAAAGTTTATTTCCATGCAGGCAACTTAGTGTATCACTAAGTAAAGGCAAGGGCCAGATTGCTTCTCAGGCTACTTTGTACAGACGGCGATAATCCACGCACAATCCCGGTAATGTGTATGGGATTACCAAAGGCTGATTTTGTAAAACTGAATTCTGACTTCTAAGGCAAGACAATTTAAGTTGTTATGTATATACAGTACTGTACGTACTAAGGTACGTATATTGTTACAATACATATTGAGTAACATATTTTACAGCCACTGAAGATATAACTGAAAAAAACTCAATTAGGCGCAGTTTCACACAAATGAATACGTATATGTTTGCAACATAAATTTATTAAATAAAAAATAAAAATATGTATGTACAAGTACATTACATACATAAATGTATGTATTAACGGCTTAAAAATCCTTAATTGCTTTCTGTTTATTCTTATGTAAAGAGTATGTCATGGCTCTTTCTTGAATATCTTTTAACATTAAAATGTTCCCGTAGTCGAGTTTCCTCTCCTCACACCAACGAATCAAAGTGTTTGCAGCCGACATAACTTCGTCGCAAGTGATTGTGCATTTCATCTGCGTGTCCTTCTCAATCTGGTCGTCGTCTACAACATGAGGCGTAACTTCCTGGATTATCTCCTCTTCTGTCAGTTCAGAACCATGTTTATCATCTAATAATCATCTTCTCAAATATTCTACAGATTTTTGCCGAATGTTTCATACATAATGTAAGCGCAGCCTCGGTAACATCGTTGTTATCTTCAGATTTGTTATTTATGTCGTCTCTCTTTGAAAGGAGTGGGTTTTCTGGCTAAATATGTTCCCAAGATTTTATCAGAGTTAAAAACTTGACTTGATGCCACGCAAATGCTGCATTGACAATGGCATCCCTGGTGTAAAATTTTTCCAAGATTGATGTGATGTCTGCGTCCGGTTGGCGACGATATCAATCAGTAGGCGATTATTGTAATTTGCTTTTAAAGCCTTGATAACATTTTGATCCATCGGCTGATACACTGTGCAGTAGTAATTTTGGCAAATACAAAGCCACTATGTAACCATCAGCCGTCTTAACTCTCAAGTCTTCCTTGCCCGGGTATCCTGGGACTTTATCTAACAACAAAAGGGCCTTCAATGGCAGATTCTTTCCCTTTAAGTGTTCTTTGACTTCTTGTACAAAATAGTTGGAAAATCAGTCTAAAAAAAGTTCTTTATTGACCCACGCTCGGCTTTGGTTTTTGTGCGTCACTGGAAGCGATTCAACTTTTATGTATTTAAATGCCCGTGGGGACTTTACTCACAACTAAGAGTTCTAACATATAGCTTCCAGCGGCATTTGCGCAAACCATTAACGCTCTTTTTGAGGATTCCTTCCTGAAACTTCTTTTTCTTCCTCCGTTACAAATGTTTTGAGTTGGGAGTTGCCGCCAGTTTAAGCCAGTTTCATCGTCATTATACAGTTCCTCGAGCATAAGGTTGTTGTTTCAGGTCATTAACAAAAAAATATCATAATTTCAATGCAAGTTTGTTATATTTTAACGAGTTTTTTTGTACTTAAGGTGTCTCAGGTATGAACTGCAAACCAATCCGTTAGGAGATGCATGATTTAGATATACATCGTTCAGAGTTTTTCTGTAAGGCTTGGTTTAGAAAATGACTATCTGTTATTGTTGAAGAAAACGATACCACAGCTTTCAAAATTATCCTCAAGAAAGTAATAATTATAATCTCGTAGGAAGTTATAATTAACTGAAGAAATTGAAAGGCTTATGTACATTATTTTTTTTTCTTTTTAAAATTTTGAAAAATTATCTTTTTTTCTACCTGTCTTTTGATGAATTTCTGAACCCACCCCTGATCTGAACTCGACTATACAATAATAACGTTACTTGGAAAATATTGAGAAGGATTATTTGTCTTCTGGTTTCATATGTGTCAATATTTCGTACATGTCGCAAGAATACAAGTACGTACTAATCAGTACATAATACGTACTTGTATTGGTTTAATTGTTGCAGGTCATGAAGAGAAAAATATCCTAATTTCAATGCAAGTTTGTAATAGTTTAATGACCTTTTTTGTACCTAAGGTTTCTCAGGTATGAACTACAAACCAACTCGTTAGGAGATGCATGGTTTAGATATACATCGTTGAGACTTTTTTTGTTGATTCTGTGTTTAGAAAATGACTTATCTGATTTTGTGGAATAAAATGAGACCAGAGTATTTTCAAAATTATCCTCAAGATATAATAAGTATAATCTCGAAGGTATTATAAGTAAGTGACGACATTGAAAGGCTTATATACATTATTTTTTCCTTTTTAAATTTTTGAGGAACTATCTTTTTTTCTATCTCTCTTTTGATGAATTTCTGGACCCGCTCGTGGTCTGAGTAACTGTATTCGGCGATTTTGGCGTTTAAATTTTGAGTGAATTGAGAAACTTCAGTCTCGTCGGCTGATAGTTTTTCTCCGCTCATCTGCAAGAAACGAATTCCATGTCGCTTCTTAAAGTTTTCAAATCAACCATCGCTGGCACGAAAATCATCTTTGTTGGTTATTTCACGATAAAAAAAACTGGGCTTTCTGTTTTAAATATCTGCCGAAATAGGGGCATGGCTGCTTCTTTGTTGCTTAAACCAAGCGTACAGAGCTTCCTGAAATTGAGGGTATTCACACATGCGAAGGGTTCTTCTCTTAGAGAGTCATCTTCTACAGTTTTTATAAATTGTACTATTTTACCCCTATTTTTTACTATGTCATAAATAATAGGTCGCCCGATATATTTAGAAATGACAGTTGATGCTTCACCACGGTCATACCTTTTAATAATTTCCCATTTATCAGTAAGAGTAAAACTTTTATGCTTACGTTTAGCGATTCGACTTATGCTTTCCATCAAACAACACTTTACAGCACAAAAATTAAAACTCAACAATTAAAGTAGCAGTATTCAATTACTGTAACAACATTAAAGCAGCACGCTCAATAGCACAATGTAAATGTCGTGAGTCACGAGGCAGACGGGAAAAGGCGCCTGCCGCGTCAAGTCACAAGAAGTGTGCGCGTGTCTGTGCCTGCACAGCACACAGCAAGCCTAGTCATCCGACATGGTGTCGGACTACCGAACGTGTCAGAATTGCAAATTTCGGATTATCGCGAGTCAATAGTATTTGTTCCTGTATGATTCCTCTTTCCTTCGGAGTGACTCGGTAAGGTCGAGCACGAATTGAAATTGGAACGGATTATTGATACCTTTCCAAATACCCTCTATAAGCCGAATAGGGCCTGCAAACTTTTTGTTCCTAATATCCAGAAATTACTAAATCCAGCTTTGTCTATGATTTTATTTTCGTTGAATAATTAAAATCAGAATAGATCTATCAATAAGAGGAAATAAATTAAAAGGACGTATATTAGAAAGTGAGAAGGAAGTACTGAATCGAGGACGTAGAAACTTTAACTATCAAGATAACGATACGATATAACTAACTTCTTGTCGGTAAAGCTCCTATTGTAGTGGATCCTGCTTCAAAATTTAATACTGCGTTGTGACTTTTAACCTTAGTCGTTAAGTTATTTCGAGACACGAATTTACTGATAACAGTCCGAAGAACATTTCAACTCCTTAATTTTATTGGACTCGAGGCGATAAAAGCGTGCAATAAATATTTTATTATTAATACATTTATTTGAAAATTAGATAATGTAATGGGCATTAGAAAAGACACAAACATTGTTATTTTTATTTAACACATCAAACATAAATTTATAATAATAAAAAAAAAAAATTTAAGAACATGTAAGAGAGACAAACATAAAGATAATCTGTTTTGTTGTTAGGTGCAAACAAAAATTGCATTAGTTTACAAACTGAAAATAAAATACACTTAATCGAATATATTTTACGTAGTACGAAACCAGCCCGAAACAAGTTCCTTTAATGAAACCGTCAAGTAATAGAAATTTATTGCCCAATGGTGAAATAATATCCTTAATGAAACTCGTTTCGCATAAAACAAAAATGTTCAACTCACCCATATACCGCAATGATTGTAAATTTGGAATTTACAATCTAAATGTGTTTGTTGTTAATGTGATTCGTAAATTTGCATTTTTCCTACCTGAAACAAATAAAAACAAAATTTATTCCAAATACTACGGTTTACAATAAGTAAAACATTATTGTACAAAAATATTGCACTTTTAACTATTTTCAATTGTTTAATTTTCAATTATTTAAATTAATGAAACATATTTACGAAATTTTACTAGACATCTATCTTATTAATTTCAAACAATACGATGATAGTACCAGAAGTACCCGACCTGATATATAGATGGCGCCTGTATGAAAAGAACGACTATGGTAAAAAGTACCATCCTAAAGCTTAAGTTTGATGTTTGCTGACTCTATGTTGCACAGCCATCAATACCGAGCGCGGTCAGTGAACTTTTATACATAAATTAGTCATCATTATGTGAAACAATACTTTCATTTGAAAACCCTTAGTACATTCAATCAAAATAAAAGCAGAGCTGGATCCTACTCTCGCAGAGTCTGTTTGTTCCTTTACAACTGTAAAATTTTGGGTGGCATAGTTTAAACGAGGCCGGTAAGAGCTGCCAATACGAACATCGCTCTGGTCGATCAAATGTAGTGTCTACGCCAGAAATCCACAAAATCGTATTGGAATTGGATGACCGTCGACTACTAAAAGTGCGCGAGCTAGCAGACATGGTAGGCATTTCAAACAGTGCTCTACATCGCATATTGACTGAAAATTTGGACATGAGAAAGCTGTGTTCAAGATGAGTGCCGCGTTTACTCAAAATGGAACAAAAACTGCGTCGTGAGAATGGTTGAACCGAGTACTTACCAAAGTTTCATAGCAATAAACCCCGGTTTTTGCGTCGACTCATAACCGTGGATAAAATGTAAGTCCACCATTTCACACCTGAGACGAACGAACATTCAAAGCAATGGACTGAAAGGGAAGAATCGGACTCCAAAGATAGCAAAGACAATTCCATCTGCAGGCAAGGTTATGGTGCCAGTTTTTTGGGATGCGCGTGGATTAATTTTCATTGATTATCTTCAGAAAGGAAAAGCAATCAAGGGCGAGTATTATGTGAACTTATTGCAGCGTTTGAGCAATGAAATTAAGAAAAAGGAAATTTTCTTTCAACAGTATAATGCACCAGATACATTTTCAAATTATGAAAATAGCATTAAATAGATTTTATACGGTTCTCAGATTGTCTTAATTTATTTATAAAATAATAAAAAACCCTTTATTGGCATAAAATAAGCTCAAAACACACTCAAATTACATTATATTCCTAATTTGACTACATTTATATTCCATCAATTATGTGTATGCACTGAATTAAATTAAATTCTTCAGGGAAGGCTTCTGACATTCTCTTCCTACTCAATCCCCTTGTTTATTCATCTATCCCTTCCTTTATACAATTCATTCACCTTACTCCCTACCCTTGCCTCATCTCCCTCCTTTCCTATCAATATCCTAAATTTCTCAGACTCCTTCTTCTCTTTTTACCAATCTACCCCTTTCCTTTCATCTTTTGTCTTACCATTCTATCTCTTTCAATCATTATTTATTTTACACCCTACACACAGCCACCACACATACACACCATTCTCCTTTATCTTCTACTGCCTCCTTATACTATAGTACCCATAAGTCCTATTTGTCTTCAATCCCTCTCTCTTTCTGCCCATTTTTCGTTCCCTTTTACCTTGTTTTATTTAGTTCCATCTTTATTCGTTTCATAATTTCTAATCAATTTCCGTCCTTTCCCAAACTAACCTTCCACTTGTCCCTAATTCCTTGTCTCGATCCCTTCACATTCTTTTATTCAGTGACTCTAATTTTACTCTTCCCAACCGCATATCCCAACCACCTCCAATATTTATTTGCACTCTCCTAATTCCCACATCTGAACCTTGCATTCAATTTTCCCCCATACTTAAACTCGATAGTAAATACTCTGTCATTCCCTTCTCTTCCTGATCCATATATTCTTAGTATTATTCCTACTAGCACGTAACCTTCCATCGCTCTCCTGGCTTTCCGAATCCCTCATCCTTTCCCGAATCCCTCCATCATTTTCTCAAACCATTTATTCTTAGACGATTCAATCCTATTAACATTTATTCTGCTCTTTATCCATTCATTCTCATCTATGTCTCCTCCTCATTCTTCACTTCTTCAATATGTACTTCCATAACCAACTTACTCTCCCCATCCTTCAATACATTCCTCTCAAAATTTCCATCCTTTTCACTCCATTTAACCAGAATTTATATTTTCCTAATTCTGCAAGAACTATCTCATTCAATGTATGTCTATCTAATCCCAGCATCCTTTTCAAACATCCAACCTGTACTCTCTCTTTCTTCTACCGCACGTACGTCCGCTCCATACATTATAATATTATTCACACACACTTCCATTATCTTCTTCCTCCTTCTTACGGACTCTTCGAACTTTCTTTCTCATACCAAATGCGTTCTATCCATAGCTCTCCTTGCCTTTTTGATTATTATTTTAATATGCTCCTTGCAATATGCATTTTGCGCTAAAATAAACACTTACATTTTTTGATCTTTTCTATTCTGTTGACGTTTCTATTCCTTGGCCTTTTCTATTACATCTTCTTTTCTACTCTTTTTCTATGATACTTCGACAGAAACATTATTTTTCAATTCTTCCATTCTAAACATTTTCCATTACAATTCTAAAGTTGTTATTCAAATGACGTAAGATCTACTCTTAAGCTGCACAACATAGGAGAGAGAATGCATCCTTGCTCTCCGCCGTTTTTCTCTGTGTATCTTAAATCATCTATTTGGTATTCTGCTTGTATCTGTGCCTTTGCAGAAACAAACAGACAAAAAGATGAGCAAGTTATAACGGTTATCCTACTTGTCATAATTCTACATTAAGCACTCAAATTTCCTTGGTCAACAGCTTTGCAGCATTCAAGGAAACGAGTCCCGACTTGTAACCTCAGGTTTCCTATTATTTGTCTTAGCTTATCACATGCTTCCGGATATAATGTTCTTACGTACATGGTCTGTTCTGAATGAAACCAGACTAAAGCTGTAGAACTTCGATTTATTGAAACTATTGCAAAGTACAATTAATATTTTTCAAAGTAACTTCCTTGTGAATCCACACAGCGCTTCCAGAGTTTCTGCCATTGAAGATATGTGTACTGGAACTTCTTTTCCGAAATCCTGTTCAGGGTCCCTGTCACAGTGGCTTGAACAGCTTCGATTGACTCGAATCGGCGTCCTTTGAGGCCCTTCTGGAGCCGGGTGAAGACGAAAAATCACAAGGGGACACATTACGGCTGTATGGAGGTTGCGGAACTGATCTTTTTGTGGTCAAACATCGTGGTACAGAGTCCAGTTGTTGGCGGTGTCTGGACGAGCGCGGGCGACGCTTTGCAAAGTATATCGAGAACTTTGACGTAAAAAGTGGAGTTGACCGTTGTTCCTGCTAGGACAAACTCCTTGTGGACGACTCCTTTCGCGTCGTGAAAAACAATGAACATTGAGACTTGGTCATCCGGGTCTTTTTTGAGAAGGAGATTGCGGCGTGTGCAATTCTGCGCACTGCCGTTTGCTCTCCGGGTCATAATGGAAAACCGAAGTTTCGTCCTCAGACAATCTGTATGAAATTTGGGTCAGTTTCAACACTCTTCAACAGATCTTGCGATATCGTCAGTCTTGCTTCCTTGTTGCCGTCGGTTAGAATTTTGGGCAAATTTAGTTCTCACCCTTTCAACATTTTCTTCCGCTTTAGTTGTTCTTGACGGTCGACATTTTTCTTCATCCAACGCTGTCTCTTTCCTCCTTAAAGGTCTTATGCCAGCACAAACCTGGGATCATCCCCATACGCTGTTCTCAATATTTCCAGAGTCTCCGTCCCAGGTTTCCAGAGCTTGACACAAAATTTAATTGCGTACCGTTGCTCGAACAAGCGAGGCATTTTGCTTTGTGAAAATACACCCATACAGCAAATTGAAGCACCCATCGGTTTGTTGCCTATCGCTGCTAAGGCTTCCTACTACCTTCTCCCACCATCAGTTTACCTGCCCGGCGCGAGAAGCCGCCGCGTCAGAGCCAGTCTGGTTTCATTCATGACAGACCCTATATATCCAACCAATTCCTAAAGAATTTCGGGATAGACGTAGGCTTTGCATCTTCCATGTGAAACTTCTATACAAAACAAATTCCATATTAATTTTTTTCGAAATGTTGAATTTAGGGTAAAAAATTTTGGCTTTTGGAACGCTTGCGAACCGTTATCATTACAGGTTTAAAAGCACTGGCTAATGATTACTTGTTGAAACTAAGCTATAATGGATGGATAAACGAGCGAAAGGAAAAAAAAACATTTTGCCAATCTACGCATAGGAATTCCTACTTGCAACACCTAATAACGGTAGAATTTACAACAAACATAAATCATTCTAACGATTATGCGGAAAGCTGTTGAAAATATTATCGCCCAGCGCTACGAGGCTGTAACTACATTCGTTTGTACAACGAACAACGAGAAGAAAATGGAAAGTGTGTACATATAGTAAAAGTGAATGCTTTTACTACTCTAGCAACTTGGAAACTTCCCTTTTAAAATTTTTATGAACATATCATCTACGACGACGCCTGTATAAGTGCATGTCTGCCTACTTGCTTCCCTGCTTGTCATTCATATGGAACATACTTTTTACTTGGCTTCGGCGAGTTTGCTTTTTAATATATTTTTATCTACATCGCGCATTCCGGAACTAAAGTTGGTCGATGAAATTCAAAATTTGCATAGATATATGTTTAGCTTGAATTTTAATGCAGTTTAGTTGTTTCGATTTTCACGGTAACTGCTTTTGTTTTATTTGAAATTGACTGTATGCGAACAAAGTATTTGCATATGTCTTTATTTGTCTATACCTTGTATCATCTTTAAAAATTGTAAAATCCCCTATTATTATAACAACCCCCCACCCCCTTCCTTATTACTTTACAAAATTAATAATCCCTAGAGGAAATCACCCAAAAAACACCCCTTCTATTTTTCCACCACGCCACCTACGGACATGGTAAATAAAATAATAATTACTACAATGACTCTAAGCTAGTTAAATGAAGTTATGTAACATCCTACGATATCAAAATTATAAATGCGTGATGCGCCAAAAATAAAATATAAAATTATACGGTATACAAGAAGATCTATCTCCCTCAAGGTCCCAACGCTGAACCCGCGGAACGAATCCACAGGTGTTGCAATTTGTGAATTGGTGAACCTTCAACACGTGCCTAAGCCTTCGACAACGTTGGCATCCGAACTTCAGATACACGTGGTAGTAAATTGATGGGCCCCAAGATGGCTAATTGACACCAATTACCACGTAAACAGCTACTTCCAAAAATCAATCCAAAATCCAAATCAGCATCCTACGATGACCCTATAGAACGATTTACCGCAGAGGATGAAGGAAGGACTATGCCCTAAAGTGATAGCCTATAAAAGCCAAAACCATACTATAGCCGCCATGTTACAATGAAACTATTCACAATCTGGGCTTTCACCAACCTCTAAAACCTTGTGGCATAATTTAAATCAATACCCCATAACACAATGTTAACTTTCCGTTGTTACTTTATACTAGACATTATGCTCTTGGCAAACATAGATCACTCCAAAATTTGGGGTGTTCTTAGCCGTTGTCTGCAGAAGAGACTGAAACAAGGAGACAATCTATATCTGGCCTCCCAAGTGGCTCAACAAGATGAATCTCCACCTATTTTCCCTCAATCGCGATAGCGATACTTAGGTCATCTAACAACTAATCAGCCAACTCCATTTGCCCAGTATCACAAAATTATTTAACTTTGTGATCGCCTCTTATTCCTTAGAAATGGAAAAGTCGATATACTTCTACAATGGTGCCAACTCACAATCTCAATTATTCCCAGCCATAAACTCCAACATTTTAGTATCGCCGCATACCCGAATAAACAACTCGTTCACACGCAGCGACATTTACCCGAACCATTTCTTCTACTCAACACAATTCCTGACTTATCAGGGAATATTCTCTATAATACACCCGCACATACTACTCTTGCATTACCTCGTGGCAGTTGTACCATATCCTCTCAGTAGTCACTAAAATGAACAAACTATTCCTCTTAAATAAATAGCAAAAATTGTTCTACGTTAAAGCGGCTCCTCGCGACATCTAACTTAACCTACCTAATTCGGCAATGGCCAATAATAAGTGGAAACCCCTACCTTATCACTTACTGATTTGCTGATTAGTGAACGTGTATCTGCTTATCTACACACGTCAACAGATTAATTATAACCTCACTCTTCAAGCAAAATTTAACCGATTATTTATTAAGAAACAAACAATTTTAGATGAAATCAATCATTAAAACACAATACTAAGCCTTCTGCAGCGACGTACCAATGGTCTCGAATATTTCAAATAGGTAAAGTCATTAATTTCTTGATCATCTTGCGAACAATAACAATGTTTTCAGATTACAAAATCACCTTTTAAATCCACTTAACGTAGCCGGAATAAAGGCATTTTCAACATAAACTGCTACGGGATACTACGGGATATCCACAAGACCAGGGAAATAGCAGTGTTCTCAGAAGCAAAGACTTGCTGAAAACTAATTCTAAACATAAGTTCCACAAGACACAATTTCAATAAACAAACACACAAAACAAATCCACTTTTAGGAAGGAAATTATTCCCTAATATAAGGTAACCAATTATGCTTAATAATTTAGATGTAATTAAGTGCATTACCAAACTTAGGGTTCATAAAATCGGCCAAAATTCGGTCTGAAAGTTTTAAAATTCTACTGCAAGTTTTACAAAAAAACACAGCGATTACAACTTGTGCAAAGAAAACGCTTGGCTAACATCGGTTGAGTATTAATCATATGCATATCTGTACTCATCTTCAGATGGTTTAACTCTGAACTTGGTTTTATTATAAATGAGCATTTATGGGATTTGAATTAGAAACTCACTCTCGCGCGTCATGTTCGTCCGCACGCTTTTGTATTTAATACCCTAGTATTGAATTTAATTTAATAATGTCCCTAATAAGGTCGATTAAATTCTATATTATGTTTGAATTATCTTTGTTATGTGCTCCATTATAAATATTTTATATATGTGAAAAACGTCGTAAGCACTACTATATATCACTTAATTTGTGATCCGAGTTTCGGACGTGGGTCCATTATGGAACTGACTCTTCTTATGCTACTGTTGTCTGCTGACTGTTGTTATACCGTTATTAGCATAAAGACAGTCAGTTGGATAATGGACCCACGTCCGTAACTCGAATCATAAAGTAAGTGGTATATATATATATATATATATATATATATATATATGATTGGTTTGTTGTGTCCGTAGTTAATATAAATATTTAATTTTGTTGGCTATTAGGACAATAAATACGGATTAATTAATTGCTGACCGGTTTCGATTTATTTTTTAAAATCTCTTCGGAGCCCTACAAAAGGGGTTTGTTTAAATACATGTGAATAATAAATGGTGTGAATTAGTTGATTAATTAAGAATCTATATGTGATATATGTGACTTATAAGTACAATATGTGACTTACAATAACATGAAGCGTTAATATTATTGATAAATTTATTCTTAGTTTTTGTTATTTTCGGCATATTGTCTTGATGTGTATGTTTGAAGTCTCATTATTCCAACTAAGTATTCGTGGGTGCGTATTATATATTTTTCTTTTATTTTGTTTGTGTTAGGGTGTGTTCAGTAATGGTTTGTCAAGTGTTTTTACTGAATTTTTACTGTTATTGTAGATTGTGCTTATGTGATCTGTTGTTTATTGTGTTTGGTGTATTCTTTATGTAAGCCATTTCTAGAAATAGTCATGGGATTGGCTTATTTTCTGTTGTCAAAATGTCTATGTCTTTTATGTTGAAATTGAATTGATGACCTTTTGAAAAGCGATGTTGAATTAGAGCAGTGGAGTCTTGTTTGACCTATGTAGCATTCATCACAGGATTGGCAGTTGATTATGTATACGGTATTGATTGTGAATTCTTTGGGAAGTGGGTCTTTTATTTTTGTAAATAGTTGTCCTATTGTTTTTGTGTTAAGAGTTCTTTCTATGTCTTTGGACAGTCTGGGTATGTTGGGAATTTTTAGGTATTTTATATTAGTAGTTGTCTTTGTTATTTCATGTGTGTGTTCGTTGAATATTCGGTTTATTAGTGATGGGGGGTAGTTATTATTCTTTAGGATGTCTGAGCCGGTTTGAAAATCTTGTGGTTGAAATTTTGTGCTGCTGAGGTTGACTATTCTGTTTGATTGATTTAATTATTGCTGTTTTTTGGTTTGGAATGGAAATTAAGTAATGTGTTGGATGCTAGGGCTTTTTGATACCATTGAGTATATATGTTTCCTTCGTTGTCATGTGAGACTATGACATCTAAGAATAGTAAGCTTTTGTTTATTTCTGTTTCGGTGGTGAATTTCAGCCTATTATTATAACGGTCTATTATTCAGTCTATTACGATCTATCAGATACACCGATACCACACCACGTCAAAAACATATTAACACTTGGCCCAAAATTTAGTCTAGAACCAACTTTTAAACAAACTTCAAAAATCAAACTCATAACAGACGTCGAACACATCATATCAGAAAAACCCAACCTAACTAATGAAAAAAGAGAAGAATTACGCTCAACTACAACAAACATACTAACCAGTTCCATTAATCACCAACAAAATCAGAAAGAGCACATAACACACTAACAAAATATTACAATACAATCAAACGGTTTCTAAACAACAACCCACAAATTATAGTCCTCAAATCGGACAAAGGGAACAAATCAGTCATTCTAAACAAAACAGAATATATAGAAAAAATGTCAGAATTATTTGCTGACAAACTCACCTACAAAAAACTAAATAGAGACCCTACTAGCACAATCCAAGATAAAGGCAAAAAATTATTTCTGAATTGGTTAAAAAGAACATGATAGATGATATAACAGCCAAACAACTCAAAACCTACAATTCTTACACTCCCTAGAGCATACGGCCTCCCTAAGATTCACAATGACACGAAGAACATACAATTTAGACCAGTTATAGCCTCAATAAACAACCCATCATATAAAATAGCTAAATATGTTAACTCATTACTCAACAACGTCCTGTCAACATGTAAATATGTCATCAACGACTCATTCAAATTTGTCGAAAAAATACAAAAATCCAAAATTCCCCCTAAGCACTCGTTAATCTCACTAGACGTCTCATCCCTATTTACCAATGTATCACAAGAATTAGTCATAGAATCTGTGAGCAAACACTGGGACGTAATAACCTCATACCAAAATACCACTTAACAAATTCATAGATCTAGTAAAATTCAATTTCAATAATAGCTACTTAACTTTCAACAACAACTAGTATTCATCCCAGCTATATGGAACAGCTATGGATCGCCCAGCTCCGGAATCTTTGCCACCATCGTAATGAACGATTTACGTGACACCATAATAGAAGAATTACCCTTCCGGCTACCCTTCCTATATTTATATGTTCATAATCATCACAGGATCTTCCACAGACCAACAAAACACTATCCTAACAACTTTCAACCGTTATAATAAACTGAAATTTACCACCGAACCAGAAGATACTTATTATATCAAGCTTTATGTGCGAGTGAGATAGTTAGTACTTTTGTAATACGTACCAATGCAGCATTAAAAGAACATGAATTACGTTTAGTTTACATTCAATACTAGCAGTGGCGTGCATTTAAATTTTTTTATTATGTTAGATTATAT
>WYDF02168462.1:0-22199 GCA_009867245.2 Adranes taylori
TGAGCCACAGTTGCGTTCAATAAATAAATACATTTTATAAATGACACCTTCACGTACCCAGTTCGCTTGTTGGATTTATGATGGGATTAAATGAATTATGACTCTGTTCATACCAAAGACAGAATGATTTAAAAATAGCCTTGGCTGGTTGTGTTTAATAAGCTAAGCAACATGGCACTTTTTAAAGATTTAAAACCAAACTTTTTTTTCTCACTCGCGTTCGTTTCTCTGCTCTCAAAGTTTATTTTCACGCATTGGTTTGTATCGAGTTTAGAATGCACGAAGAGATAGAGGCATGTTGAAATTGAAAATCTAAATTTATATGCGGGTGAGGGGAGATTAGTTTGGTCGTTTTTTTTTTATAAAGAAAATATTTGAGTGCGATTTAATTTTGGTAAAGGAATTAACTTTCTATGTAGTGAGTACTTATATGTAGTTATTGATAAAACACTATAAGGAAATGAGAATTATCTCATTCACTTAATGGGACATTGGGTTGAACAATTAAGATACGTCATAAAAACTGTGTTTTTCTGTGCTGGTCTATAAACGATGTCTTCTAGAATGAAATGCAATTTTCTAGTTTTTGTAAATGAGCGTAGAAACAAGTGTATCCTGTGTTCCTAAGTACGTTTTCCCAATTGTTTTATATTAACTACCCTAAATCATCTAGTTATATTTAAATCATATTCAGTCATTTTATATCTTAGCCACAAGATTTCTTTAATTTGTAATGACTGCAAGTAAGAATCTGGCTAGATTTTTAAAGACTTTCAACTAAAACCCATAATAATTATCGCTTTAGATATAAAGTACTGAATAGAAGATCTTTAGATTTTAGCATTGTCGAATAGTCTACTGCTATCGAAAAGTCTAAATTCTGAATTTAATGGGCATCAGTTTTAAATTTTTTGGCAATCAACTCTTTGTAAAACTAATAACATACATACAGGCTCCTTTGTGTACATATGATGAGTATATGGTTTAAAGAGGAAACATTGTTTTTCTCAATACACTCACCTTTCGGAAAACTCGTTCATCCCTGGTAAAAGCATTTCCGTTCTTTTCTTTTTTAAATAGTCGTTATGTATTGAATCTTTGAAAATCTGATGGGATATGGATACTAGTTTCAATGTTTAGTTTCACGTTACTTAAGAATATTTCACGTTACATTTGAATCTAATACGACCTATTTTCTTCATAAAAATTGGCTTATGTACGATTTATCTAATGGCAACTCGGCAATCTTTATACAGCTTAACAGTTTTGAGTAAATATTTCCTCTCTCTCGTCCAACAAATGGAGTAAACCTCTGGCATAACGGAATATAGTGAATAATTTTGTGAGATGGATCTTACAATTTAATCTATTATCTAAACAACACTTTCACTTTTGGTGATGAGAGCTGCACAGAGGGCTACAGTATAAATTGGATCCAATAAATTCGTGATTCTAGTATTGTTCTAGTAATTTAATCGTGATTCTAGTATTGTTCGGATGAAATATTAAAAGTCCGTGTCGTCATGCAAGAACTGATAAAGCAAGATCATCGTGTGAACTCTCGTGAAATTTATACATGAGTATGACAGCGTACACTCGATTTTCTATGAAAATGTAGCTGTGAAAAGGTTGTGTTGGTTTTCGCATAATTTAACGTTCGCTAATAAGAGCCTCGTATCGATTGGTGTAAGAATGTGAAGAATATTGACAAAATTATTTTTAATGTAATAAAACAAAATTTTGATATGAAAACTCAGATAGTATTCCCAAAAATAGATTATTAAAATAAACGTATACAAAATAAGTTACACAAACATTTTAATAGAAAATTTTTTCGTCTGTTTGTACATAGTTACGATTTTTCGTTTAATTCCCAGATATAAATTGAAAAAATTTTAAGAAACTTTAACTGTGAATTTTGCTGTTAGTAAAAACTGG
The DNA here is from genome assembly GCA_009867245.2 of Adranes taylori. Taxonomy (NCBI): domain Eukaryota; kingdom Metazoa; phylum Arthropoda; class Insecta; order Coleoptera; family Staphylinidae; genus Adranes; species Adranes taylori. The sequence goes on from WYDF02168462.1 coordinate 1,939, forward strand.
AAAGACATTGATAGACGTCATCGATATTTAATTAATATTAAAGAGCTTGTTTTAATAAAAAAAAAATGGTGCAGACAATAAAGTACAATATAGCGTACTACTAATTAATGAACATAATTAAATAATTGATTTTAAGTTTTTTTTCTTCACAGTGTAAACATAGATTGATTGAATTTTAAGCGGAACAAAAATCGTAATTTACCGCAATATCTTTAAGAAACGAAACCGTCTACGCGTCGCCTCTTTATGTTTTGGAAGCAAATGGTCGCCTCCTATATATTTTGGAAAAACTCAACGTATCACAATCGTGGTCTTAGAGAGAAGTAGAACAGTCAATTCCTAATGGTACAGAACCATTTGTTTGTCGAAAATCTTCGGAGAAATAAGAAAAGGAACTCACTATGATGCGAACACATCGGCACTAACAACGAGCCGCCTTTTTGAGCACTTAGATCTCGGATTGACGAGTCATACACCTTGCATAGTCTTGACCCTATTGATTTTGTCTTATTCTCATATGATAAGAATACACTGCTAGTAGAACGATTTTGTGGTTAGAAGAGGCACTTAAGGTGTTACAAACTCATCGAAATTCGTTGGGGAAAAAATGCTGCGAAAATTGGTTCCATAAATGTATCGGCCATAATGGAGACTATTTTGAAAACCATTAAAATATTGTTACTTTCCCTGTCCGAAAATTGTTGCTGTATTTCACTTCAATGTTTCCGTAAATAGTTGCTACAAGAAGCAAGAAAACGAGAAATTACTGAACATACATTTTTTAATTCGAAGAGAAAACATATAAATCTTAAACACAACAGATTCTATAATCTTAACTTCATTTTACTTATGTGTTGGAATTTGTATCTGTTACACGCTTATGCCATAATGCAGATTCCATAGCTAATTGAAATGAGAGAAAAATGTTATCTAAAGTTTGTCAATTTGTATCCCAATTTGCTTTTAATTAAGTTCGTTAATATTGCTTTGTGGTAATTGATGCTGAATCGGTTGAATGGAATGGAATAAACCCAAATCCAACACATTAGAATGTGGGCTGTTTGGTGGCTAAGATTTTATTTGCATATTCTAGTCGCCTGCAGTAAATGCCTGCACTAAGGCAGCATCATTTGAAGCCAGATGCAGTTTGGCATTATTTTGTTACAGATATGTTACAGTATTACATTTTTTAGTATCATTTTTCTTATTTCCTCCTTATTCCACAGATTGAGTTACTAAGTATCCTTTTCTACTATTCCTTTTGGCAGGGGATGAGACACATATGACCAAATACCTAACATGATCCGTCAAAATATGATTTTCTCTTGGCATCCCAGAGTGATCGAACAACGGTTGCCAAAAACATCACTTTGTAATGAATCTCTTGCTTTTCCAGGGTTTATATGAACGTTCTTCTTCGGAAGCTATATAGAAATTTCTCTTTGTTTTAGTTACATAAAACCATTTGTCGTCTAAGTGTATAAATCCTCAAAGTATGCAGATGGTTGTAAAAGAGTTAAATCCAACCAACGCGCTGGCGTTTAGTCCTCGATCAACAACGGGTTTACAAAACTTATAACTCTCTTAATTCTTTTCCCTTTTCCAATCTGTCATGTAGTGTATTTTTGTAAATTTTAAATTCATGTGTCAATGATCTTAATGTGCTTGTTGTGCAGAAGGAAATTGTGGAAATGGTTGGAATCTAGATGATTTCATTTGGAAATTTCTTTCACACATGCTACAATGCGAAAAAAAATATTGAATTAAGGCCTATTTATTTTTCTTTGTATATATACATATTATTATATACGAAGATACAAAGATAGGACAATTAAATTCTGGAGCATGTTGGTTCATTTCTTGGCGTTGTTGAAAAAAATAATTGAAATCCAAAATTCTTCGTCCATCTAGTGCTAGTGGTTGATAGTTCTCCTGTAACAATATATTTGCCTTACAAGTCACCTGCATTACATAAAGATATATGAAAGATATGGTATTGATAGAACAGCGGTTTTAGGGGAATGGAAACAAGCTCAATGCCCGTTCCCCCCAACATTAAGATATGTAACAATTTGCATTGTTTTACGAGTAATTGTATAGATATATACACCAATTAATAAGTTTGCCCCCCACCCCAATTAATTATTCGGCGGTAGTATAAGAGAAGTCAAAATCCAAAAATAATTTCTACCAGAAGCTAAATATATCGCTGAGTTTCAAGGTTATTTAGAATTGTACCTTGCCTCTCATATTTTCATAATAAAATAATTCTTAATTTAAAACTTACTGTGTTTTTCCGCAATTTTGTTGTACCAAGTGGAATAACCACTACTCCTTCTTATTGGAGAACTAGTACTAAGTCCAGGCATAGAAACGTCAGGGTTTCCGTTCGGCCTAATGACATGCTGTGAGATCAATCTAATTTGCGCCGATCTTTTATTTTCTGAAGGTAAATTAAAACTAACTTCTTCATTTTATAAGTTTGTCACGATACGTTCTAGCAAGGAAATAAAAATATTTATTAGAATTTTAATACATCTAAATCGTCTGAATAGTGAGGCCAAATGTAAAAGAATATCGCGTATATTGCAAAAACCCAATAATCAAAAACATATTAGGCATATGATTTTGCAATTTCACACTCTTCATCGATTTTCAAAATTAAAACGAAATAAGAATTCTACGAAAATGGGACTTACCTACGCAATCTTCTAATATTGATTTTACAAATTTTGTTGTCTTAATTAATGTTATCTTATTACCATCAACTCTTCTCTTTCTCGTAAACGTTAATTTTTTACGAATTGTCTTCACTTTTCCCATAATCAAGTATTTATAAACACAAAGCACGGAAAACAAAACTAAGTTTTTAAGTTTTTAACAATGATTTTTAGCAAAGTTTTAACAACAACAGGTTTTTAACATTAAGGTTTTAATAAGTTTTTAACAATAAGTTTTTTATTTTGTTATATGGCTCTGATAATATTAATCCAAAGAATATAGAATGAAGCACAAAAAGTTCGATAGGGTCTAATGTGTTTCTAACGGGAAGAAGGAATATATTTAAGTATAAGCTACACTCTTGCGTAAGATGCATTCATAGACTGTCAAATGTGTAAAACACATAAAAACTTAACCAAATATCCAGACTTCACGGTGTTATTGAATTAGGGAATACAAGGTCAAAGTACTTGAAGAAAAGGGTACTTTATTTAGTTGTATTTACGAAGTTATCCCTGTTGTTTATGTTTGGGTACGCATGCATGTACATGTGCATATGTAAAGTCTAGTAAAGTCATAGTAAAGTCTAATTTCACACCAATTTGTTGATTACATCACATTACATATATCAAACATCTACTCATCTATGTAATAAAATACTTTCCGATAGTATTTTCGGTATCCGATGAATACTATAATTTTATTGGTATATTTTTATTAAACAATAAAAACCTATAATTCTTCTTGACATGGAAGTTAAAAATATCAAATATTTATTCATAGCATGCATAAAATAATCGTACCCATCTGTCGTTTTCAAAACAATCTCGAAAATAACAAACATCTACAATAATAATAATAATGCCATTTTGGTGATGGTTCTGCAGAGGATTTTAGTAATAAATTCGACTATATTGTAATATATATAATTCATTCTGTAATTCATATTTTACCACGTAGTGTTTAAAATAAGGAACTACAAAACTCATTCTTCAAAACAGATGAGATTTATAAACATACAACATTTAAAAGACTGATAAAACTAACTAATATTGTTGCTAAATTTCTTAAAGCTTGATCAATTTCATAATTTTTTTCTGAAGCAACTAAAGAATGGATTTTAATAAAACAACTCCACTTTGTTAGACAGGGTCTTGTGAGTATGTCCACAAAATTTCTATGTCCACAAAATTTCTATACAAAATATTAATTAATAGCAAGACTAGAGCTTCGCTACTAACACCGTTTTGGCATTCTATGAAAACATACCCCTATTTAAATATTTTTTCTGAAGGAAATAAATGATGTCCTTTTACAAAACAACTCCACATTGTAGTACATAGTTATATAATAATTCAGAAAAAATTTCAATGAAAAATATTAAGTAGGAAAAGCGATAGAGCTTCGCGCGATTAACAAATAAACGATATTTTCGTTCAAACGCTCGCATTCCTCTTAATGAAATAAGTATTATATTATCGTAAATTGTTTACTAATATAATATATTTTGAAAAATTAATATTTTAATGATTAAATGTTTTAAAGATAAAGTTTAATTAATTATAAATAATACAGAAGTATTTCATGATTTCATATTGTAATTATTTTTGTAATAAATTGTTTTGATACCCTATTACCACTATCTGTTATAATTCTAAATTAAAAAATGCACCGACAGTTTAAAGAAAAATTATAATTGTAAACTATTTTGTAAAAATGTTTTTCGTTTATGTTATAAAACGTTTTTCGTTTGAAAATAAGCTGTGCTATTTTTAAGTTGTAGAAAAGTTTCTCGTTTGGGAACAACCTGTTATTTTCAAACGGTTTTCAGTAACAGGTCTTTTTTTTCATCAAAATGTTTGCAAACGTTTTCGAAAAAAAACAGTAATGCACATTAATAAAATACAAAATACATATTTTGTAAATTATATAACAGAAAGATTTAATTTTTATTGAATTTGCAATATAAATTCGTACACTTTTTATTAAGATTAAATAATAATATGTTATCATTTTTTATAGTCGTTGATAATTTAATAACATCTAAACATTCGACTGATATTGGGTTTATATATAAAATTGAAAAAACACATTTAATATAACCCTGATCATCTCTGATACATTCAATCAACAACAGTTAATTCCTTGTGTTGCCAAGAGCACCCCGATGACGCAACATAGTATTTTACCAAACGTTTTTAGGTCGATTAATAGTTTATAAAACCCATATAAAAGCGGTTATTTCTAATCACTAAAACTACCCAGTTAAATTAGTCCTGCATTCTACAAGTTTCAGAATAGTTTGTTATTATTAGTTTATTCGTGTGCGTGTGTTAAAATGTTTATTTCCGCGCGATTCCTTATTTAAGCGGAACGACAAGATGTGATTATTCGGCCATATTTGTGTTGTGACCTTGATGCTATTCAAAATTGAGGAGAAAGTAATATAAAAGAGACGTGAGATACTATCGATTGTGTGTTTGGTCGTTTCCATAATTATTGTAAGTATTTTGAAATTTGTTTTGTATTTGATTAAATACAAGTCATCTGTAAAATGATTTGTTTTTAGCATTTTTCTCAACATAAAATTGACGGATATATACATTTATCCATTAAAGTATTACAAAAACGTATTCTCACATTTACTTGTTCCAAGATGGAATTAAAATTTTTAAGGCATATTTAGAACATTCAAATGGTTCACAAAATATTATTGCGTATATAGAACACAGAATTTGTAAGATTTGTATCTCACTTATACTTTTTATTGAAAATAGATATGAATATATTTTTTATCAATTTGTATCAAGGTTGTTATTAACCCTAGAAAGATAACTATATTTTATAGTACTTTAAAGATACATCAATTCGACGTGTATATGTTTGAATGCACATATTTTGGATTGTGTTTTAATAATTTAATATGTTTCTGTAAGTGGTAATATATCACTATAAATGTCATTGTTTTATTATTATTAAGAAAAAACCTAGAAATAACTAAAATAGATATATCTTACTTTACAAAACTAAAAAATATTGAGATCTGTTCTTTCGACTTATGATTATTGCTATAAATAGTTAAAAATTAACTTTTCGTAATCTTTATAAGATGAGGAACGCTAGTTAGAAACATTTTTATTCATTTGGCCTCAATGTAACTTAGGACAAGCGCTTGACTTGTGCTCCCTACAAATTGAATTTTTGCATTTGTCGCACGTCGACTTTGTCATCCTTCAAATTTTTGATGTACAAAAAGCAAAATAGTTCATTTTTTTTGGTTTTGGTTCATTTTCACCTTGTCTAGGAGATTCAGCGTGTCTTTTTGTTCTTTAACATTTGTCGGCAAAGTAAGCACTTGCTACCTTGTAAACATTCACGGACAGTTTTTTCATGAAATCACGACGATGCATCGGCTTCTTCTTGCTTAGGTATGAACTTATCATAATAAATAATATATGCATTTATAAACACCATATTTAGCATACTATAAAGCATAGCAGTGTACCATCTGTTCATTTTGCGGCTTCGAGGAACACATTTAATCATATGTAGCGACTCCGCCTTTAGTTTGATTATCAAAATGAATCATATTTGGCTTTGGTGTCGTAGGAATAACCTAGCTTTCTTCATCACACGATAACAGAACAAACACCATTTTGCTTGGTTTTGACACTAAAGTCGAGGCTCGATCAAAACAGAACATGGATGTTCCGAATCCCTGGAATGCATACTTTTCAGCTCTTCTGGTATTTGCCGTTTATTCGTTCCTATATTGTCAATTAAGGTCAAATTATATAGCTGCCATAGCAAGGTCTTTACTAAACGAACTGACGTGAACCAGTTGCCACAGGGTATATTTCTATTACTATCATGAATAGCTTTTGTAAGTTCCTTTACGTAAAATTCACCTAAAGGCAATCCGTTGGTTTGAGTACATTTTTCTAGATATGGCATTGTGAGCTAGTGATGGTATAATATACTTATCAGTTAGATGAAAGCAGGGCTAAAGACGATCTGAACAGCCCTCGCCCAAGCAGGTATAATCATGTATAAAGTTTTGTTATTGGGAAATATTTGTTCTCCTCAGGTCTATAGTTTCTTATTAAGACATTTATACCTGCTTGCGTGTCCCGCTTAGATCGTCTTTAGCCGAAAGCAGCGTTTAAGTTGCCATACTGAATGGCTCAAATACTTGGCAATTTTTGATTACCTAAGTCTAGAAATCGCAGGTGTTATCAAATAAAACTACCAGCAACATCAAAGTTAATGTATCGATTTGTTATATAAGATTTCAATCTTGTCTCCTACATGATAAATAAGTGAATTTATATGAAAAATAAGTGAAGGTTCACATCTTTTGTGTGATTAGTATAAGAAGAGGTACATAATGAAACAAATTCTGGAGGAAATCTAAAAATTTGTTAATATTAAATAAAATTGAAAGCATGGTCGATAACCAACAAATATCTAACGGATCACAAATTATATAAATACAACTAAATCACAACTTACATGAAGTTACTGGAATGAACTAAAAATTACTTATGACCGTCCCATATGGGTAGTTCTTTTTATTTTTCTTCTTTTATAAAGCAGCCACATTTTTGTAAGTATTCAACGTTTTAATTAATTGATGAAAAGTTGCTTTGATTTGGAGTAGTCATTTTCATTAAATGAAACCAGTATTTAATTTAAACTCACAATAGTGTATGACTATTTCCTTATATCTAATTTGATATGCGTGTGCTATTTTTGTGCTAATTTGATCTATTTTTAAGCGTAGTTATAAAACTATTTATTTAGGACTGATATCGACGACCTACGTTATGTTGAGTGAAATGCTTTGATCCAAATTGACACTTTGACTAGAAATTCTGATGAAAAAATAAGGATTCATCCCAAAAACAGTTAATATGATACGAAACAAGAAAGTTCATATAAATTAATATTTTTTGGCAGTGGCGCGTTTTACAGTTACGAGACCCTAGAAAAAGTGCAAGTGCTGAGGCCACATTTTAATTTTTTTTTATAAACTGGTTAAAAACCACACATATGAATTTGATGCCCCTAAAAGGCGGAGGCCTAAGCAAATGCCTTTTTTGCCTACTAGTATAACGAGTTGCTGTTTTTTGGTCAACATCGATATTAAATCACATCATGTAAAAGACAAGATAACTCACATTGTTATTAGTTCGATCTGGTGACTCATAGTGGTCCTTTTGGTGACTGCTAACTTCTTTACATAGTATATTAAGATGAGTGGATCTTCCAGATATGGAAGTAAAATAAATTTTTAATTGCTCATATTATTCATATAACTACATTATCTTTTGCAAGAAACGTTAATATTCATTGCTAGTATATAAGATTTGTGACAAGAGCTGAGTTCAAGTTGATCACTTACTTGGTTGTTTTCCCAATAATTTTAATTATTGTTAAAAAGGTGAAAAAGAGACATTTGACTGTATTATCATACATATTCTTTGGTGTTTACACAATCATTCAATTGTTTTACAGTTCTGATGATGGTTTTGAAATATGAAAACCGAAACGTCGACAAATAATTCTAAGCGGAGTTAATATCAATATAATATTTTCTTGTCCAAATCCTAAGATTTTTATTTAACATTCAATATTTGTAACAAAATACAACATCGCTACGTTTAAAATTGAAACATGTTTTTGTGATATTTCGGTAACCATTGCAGATTGTATGTTTATTTAAATTTTGTTAGATAGAGTTTAAACTTGCTTTTGTTCTTATTTCAGATTATTTGTTATAAAATGAAATATTCTAGAACATCTGAAATATTCAGGTGTTATAGAAAATATTTTAGAATGCGCTAATTAGATACAAATTAGTTAATTGTGATCGAAAATATGCTCATCGCGGATGGGGAACAGTATGTATAAAGACGAGGCCTAGTCTAGTAGGGACGATAGTAATTTTGGGCGTCCGCCAGACGTCGTAATGTTCAAATAGGTAGCCAAATAATAATCCGGAATAAAATAATATTAAATTAATAATTAAATAAAGAATAAAGTCATGTCTGATTAAAGTGTGATCATAAATGAATTACGTATTTTATTATACATCTGTCCAATGCAGCGTGGTAATTATCCGTAATATTTTTGGGAATAATTCAGATAGATTAACTTGAATATGATTTTGATGAATAAAGTAAAGTCGACCTTGATGAATAAAGGCGTTGGTTATTTTATTTTACGTATGAGAATGAATTAGAATGTCATTGGATTGCATGTAAACATGTTTAAGCAACCAATACAATTTAATTAAGTTTAACAACTGTTTCAATTCTGCTGCTTGAATTATTACGGCTTATGACTGTCGTTAAGTTTGACGTTACCAACAATTACGCAGCCATGAAAGGCATAATTAAATGTAAATGGTCGGTCCAATTTAGCGATGGTCCGGCCTAGTGTTTTATTCTAATTTAAGCGGACTAACTGGGGGATTTAGATTAGATCTTTCCGCATCAATTATTCACTTAATCACTCTACTCGAAGTAGCTAAACAAGTGCCATCTTATAAAATAACAAAGGAGTTCATGGTACCTGTAATCGTGAGCAAGGAATTGCTACGCCAACCCATATAAAAGTCCCCTCTCGCCCATGTCACGCCGGAGAGATCAACCCTCCTCCTAAAACATACGTGACAATATGCTGAGGGGCTCTCAGTATTCTCTCTGTAGCACCAGGTTTTACTCCATGTTTATATTTGTCCAATTTATGGATGGCAAATACTAAATGCAACCAGGACTGTAGAAAATTATTTTATCCTTAATTTGAAAGATTGATTCTTTTAAAAAGATATCCCAGTTGCATTCTTGGCGATTTCTCAAATTGAAGTTAAAATTATTTCATGCAATAGTGGCTGCATTTACAAAATGACATTCATAATACTCTACAATTAATTTATACTATACATGGAATGTATATACAGTTATAAATTGTTATACAGTTTTAGTATGTCGTAATTTTCATGAAACTAGCAACAAAAATTTAAGAATGTTACGCATACAAAAAATAGTATTGATTTAAAAAAGATCGCTCGTGTGTCCATTTCGCTTTCTTCGCGGTTGAGAAAGAAGAAAAATAAGTTCATGCGCCACGCCATAAAGCTTCCATCTCACACATTTTCCGTGCAATACGAGAAGAGATATCTTTTATTATTATTATATGTCGGACGGCATTCATATATGTATATGTGTTTTGCGTATGGGCCGTTTACAGTATGAAAATGAGAAATTAGGAGTTCTGGTATTTTTTTAAAGTATATATTTCATTACAATATATTTAGGCTAAGATATGAAATACTAGGGTTTTAATAATACATGAGAGTAATTGACAAAGCACAAAATATTATGTATCACCAATATCTTGTAGTTCATATGCATGAAAACTCATATCTTGTATCTATATATGTTTTTGTTTCTACTTCATAGTCCTAAATCTATGACACCTCAGGTTGTAGAGCAGCGCTCGTCAACTCTCTCCACCTATTCCGCCGTTCGGCGATATTTTTTGCTTGCTCAAGTTTTTTCGAGCATCTGTTCGACCAAGTTAATCCATCTTGTTGGTGGCTTAGCGCGATGTGGTCTACCATTAGGATTCCTCTTCACCATTACCATGTGCTTGCTGAGAGATATGTGACAAAAAAATGACTGACTTGGCGAGTCATTTCTGCGGTTTGATTTCGGCGAAAATAGAGACGTTTGTTCTGTGCCGTTCATGGTACGCGTAACATGTGCCACCAGTCCATGTCGCCGATGCATGCATCCTTATGGGGAACTAATAGGTATGTTAGTTTTAGTTGTCTTTGTTATGGATTTATCTGTTCAATCCTTAGTGAGTTGGGACTTCGAATTACAATTCACCTGAATTTGTCGTCGTATTTCCAGTTTACACCTTATACCGTTCTTCATGACGGCTGCTAGGTATACTAATTGACTCACCAGCTTTGATTTGCCGATCATTTTGATGTCTATCTGGTTCAGCTTTTCTCTATGGACGATCATTATATCGGTTTTTTGGAGTTTACGCATAAACAATATTCAGCTCGTTTCCGTTCAAATCCTTAAATGAATTCTGATTTACCGTTAAAAGTGCAGTGTTCTCCGTGAAACTTAAGTTGGAGATTTTATTTCCTCTTACCGATTCGCCTCCATTCTAATCCTCTAAGACGTATTGCATGATTTACTCGCTGTAAATGTTGCACAGAAAAGGCGACATGTTACTTTCTTACTTTCCTGCTCATTTGCATGATATATTGTTGTTACTCTTGACGAGTGAGTGGCACGCGTCATACAGTTTGTTCATAGTCGATGAAATAGATATACATGGGTGTCTAGTCTTCTTTATCAAATGTCATAGATTCCTTTAACAAAGCTTGCCTGGTTTCTGCCAAGATAGAAAGTGCTGAGTCTTCATTGGAGCACATTGCTTATGACCTCGCTCACATGCGAAATATTGCTGTCAGACGAAAGTATTGCAGTTACGAGTTGAGCCTTTCTTATGCAGGCGAATGATGATAAAGTTAGGCAATTAGATGGCCATTCACCCACAACCAGTATCGCCGCACATTATCGCTGCAGGATATCAATACCATGTTGTATCGTCTTTGCTGTTAATAGGTCCGATGGTATGGTTTGCGGATTATTTGCTTTATTTTCTTATAAAAGTCACCTGTTTTGACGGTTATTGCATGAGTTTTAATCTCAGGACTGATCTTGTCGAGATAGTTATTTTTGTGTCGGCGAAATTTCTCATTGCATAGTTCTTGATAGTTTTGAGTACTTCCCATCAATTCCTTTCACGTTTATGCATCGCCCTTTATCTACTAGTGCCTTGGTGTATTCCGTGATTCATCTTGTTTCCGTTTCTGCAAATGCCGTTTGCCAAATTAGGTTTTCAAACTTGCACTAAAGAAGTTCTAGAGGAAGACGTTCTACACCTGCAAGTTTTGTTGGATGTAGAGGTCTAGCTGGTTTGAGAATGAAGCCGGGTCGTTTATGGATGGTCATTTTTTGACAATTGTTCCTTTTGGCGCTTTGAGTTTTGTACAGAGGTTAGCCAGCTGGTGATCTGAACTACAGTTTGTGCTGATAGTTTTTTGGCCGTTCTCAGTGAGTTGCGGCATCTTGTTCGATCGATTTGATTCATGTGGGGCCCATTGCTACAACAATAGCTACACCTTGGAATCCCCCTCCTCGTCGCTGGAGAAATAAATAACTGCATCGTTGGTGGCAACTTGGCCGTTCTCATTCTAATGGGAAAGTGCAGCAATTGCGATAGAGGTTTCCATGAGTTGATTCTGGACAATGTTTCCCTGGATCCAGTAAGCCACGCACATTCCACGTGGCAATTCGTATGTTGAATCGCGTAGATAATTCGCCTGGACTTTGCGATCTTTGTAGTATTTTTCACCAACCAATAGACTAACACCAAATCTGCAACAGTCTTAATACAGAGAAGGAAACCTTAAATGTTCTGTACATATGTTGTATATATTCGTATAGGCGTAAATCATCTGATGAGCCGATTAAATTAACATGTATGTTGAGAACTCTATTCCTAGGGATAAACTAAGCAGGCAACTTAGTTCTATTGTTTCGTGTAAAGGGGACGGCAATAGTCTTCCGTTTAGGATGCCCGGAGATCTATATTCGCAGTGCCTAGTCGCGCATTTCATACTGCCCGCCCTGGACGCAGAGCAGCAAAGGTCGTCAGGTAGATCGCCCAGAAAACTACTTCCTTTACAGAGTTTTACTATACTTGAAGCGTTAATAGGATTATATTCAGGTGGTATCTCCTGGCAGTATCAAGCGCAGTAAACGCCAATCGCAGTATCATATGGACCGCAGTATCACATGCCGTTTTAATGGGTCCCATCGCGCCTTATATTGCGTTGTATACAACCATTTTTGTTCACCTAACTTGTGCTTGTGCTCAGTTTTGAGCCTGCTGCCGCTACTCAGGGTATGTGACAGGCTAAGGATATGATTTACTATTTATACATTCTATACATATGGAATATATATAACACTATATGAATGGGATTATGGTTGAGGGCTATGTTGGTGCTATCGAGAATGGGCGACAAATAAGGCTCGCGTAGGCAGGGACGCATTCCTGACTTGTGTACAGTGTCTACTCGCTATCGGTATGTTTTTGTTTTATTTCAATGTAAATGCGATTTTATGATTTTAAAAGGAACACTATATAATTACGAGATATGGGCATGCTATTTATTATTATTACAAGAAAGTTCTCGATTGTGACACACGCCATGTATCCAATTTGACCTAAAAGAGTTTATTTTTCGGCTTGCTGTCTATCGCTGCTAAAATTTCCAGTACCCTATAAAATCTTGAAATTACTCCAATATTTTTACGCGATATTTATTGCTATGCCTTCAAAATGTCATAGTGTGCAATTCAAAATTACAGAACATTCACATATAATGCGTTTTATTATTTCAGACACTCACGCGACACTGGTTGGCGTCTATGCGTTTACATTCAATTGTAATTGAAAATTGAGGGTCTTTTAAAACTAGTTGATGCCGTTATGAACACTAACTTCTAAAATTATATTTGAATTTACCATTTAAGCGATTTCATGTTCCCAATTTGTAACTTTTGATTCTTTCTAGATTGATTCTATATAGAAAACAAAAAGAATATGTCACACTCTGTAAGTGTTACAGAAACGTTTGTATGAAACGTTTTTGGATGCCTTTTTATTTGAGTGGATATATGTATGCATGAGAGTGAAACGGAGAGAATTCTTCGCGCAGTGCCGCCAACCACTGTGGGGCCAAATTTACGATGCGATTTAAGTTTTCAGACTTCAACTCGTTCTTTTATCCATTAGAATTTATCTTCGAGAATGAAATAAAATGTTTCTTATTTAACTTCTGTATTATATTTGTATCGTTGCCTTTTTCACTTGGTTTTATCATTTTTTGTCATAATTTCATAATTACAACTTATTTTGTCTTATAATTTTATTTATGTGTATATATTTTTTGTTTTAAATCAAACTATTCTGCTCCAACTCCAGAACATATGATTTATTCTACTATATTATTACAGTTTAGAATTAAATAAACAAAGATCTACACAAAATTTGCAAATACGTACTTTTTTTAAGAGTTTTTGCTGATATTAAAGTAAGAATTTTTTTTATTTCTTACTGAAAACTTATTGTAATGTCAATCAAAGTCAAAATAAACTGTCTTATTAATAATACAATTTAAAATAAATGACTGATTTGTAATATTTAAATTAGCATATTTAACATTTATTCACAAATTAATAATATTAAAATTGAAACAATAAAATTTAAATAACTGAAAGTCAAGTAATTATAAGGGGAATTTATATGTTAATGTCTAAATAAATGGAGATTACTAAAAATAAATTAATAAAGAGATGGTTTTAAAAACTGTTAAATATTTATTGTGAGGTATGCATTATTTTAGTAACATTCATTAATGCAAAATTATTATTTTGAATCAAAATATGTTCAGCAAACTGTGATTTTTCTGGCTGGTTCAATCTAATATCGTTGAAATGGTCTCTAGAGCGTGTTTAGAAAGTTCGATTTGTCATGCCAATATAAAATTTATCAAAACTATTGCAATGTACAGTATAAATGTTTTTTTTTATAAAAACTTTATTTTATTTGTTTCTTGAGCATATTGTATGATGAGCAATCATGTTTTAAGAACTTAAGCATTGAAATTGCTTTGCTGGTTTATAAATATAGCTTTAAATTCCACAAATGATATTCACGCTTATTCTCAACTAAATTATTGATATAAAATATACTTTCGATAAGAGATTTAAAATACTGTTATAATTGTTCAAATAAAACCCTGAAGACGATTTCAAAATGCACGAAACTAGCAAACGATATTTTCTTATGCTTCTCGCGTTGTCATTGTAGTATAAATAAGTCGAGCATATTTGCAGCGATGTTTATATTTATATAACAAATGGCGTTATTTAAGTTAAAGCCGTCCAGTCTTAGATCATTGCAATTAGATAGCATGATTCTGGGCAAAACATAAATCCCAACCATTCTGTTCATAATTATTTCCTCCGTGAATAAGCAAACCACTATAGGAAAATGGGAATTATATGACTAATACTACGAGGTTATGTTATAAAATTCATTTTTATGTTTAAAATTTTTAATTTTCATTTAATTCAGATTGAATAAGAGCAAGAACAAGAAGGTTATTAAGTGATTGCTTTTGACATAGAAATAACTTCAAAATGTAGATTTAAGTGAAGAAGGTTTTTGTAACAAACTTGTTTTACTCCGTTCGAAGAAACTTCCAATGTTTTATTTCCTATGTTTTCTATTACCATTTGGTGTTAGCAATTATTCTTACGTAAGATTGGTGATAATCATATTTTTTTCTAGATTGGTGACATTCCCTTTGAATCGGATCTGAATCCGATATCTTTTTGTTTTGATGATGATCAGTCGATGTTTTGATCTACATCTTCAGAATTTGAATCAACGTTTATAACATATTACTGTAAAACATATTGTTTTATTATAAGTCTCAAAAATTATCCATAGACAACTCTATTCTAATTATTTCATTTATATTTAGAATATTTTGTCGTAATGGTGTGGCACGAAAACAGACGCTCAAATAGAGCTGTCAAGTTCAATTAGCAATAATTATATCAAATTATTTCATATTTACAAAGTGTATTCAGTGAGTAAAATAAAATAACAAAAAACCTAAATAAAAATCAGAATATAGGCAAATTAATAAAAAAAGTTTTTAAAATTTAAGCTCAATCATAAATGCTTCAGTTATTCATTTGATGGGAAATTTTTAAAGTGTTTTATGTATTTAAATTGCATTGTGGAGTATACCATATCACAAAATATGAATCGATATTGCAAGAAAACATTAAGGGAGACATACAAAATTATAATGAACATTTTAATACCAAATCAATTTATTATGTCAAATATCAAATGCTTTTCTAAAAACGAAATGCTAGAAACGATATCTTAGAAATTAGAAACACTGAAATAATTTTCCACAAAATTGATTAACTTTAGAGTACGTTTCTGACCTCTCTTGGGTTTAATCCACTTTCCTAGGTTTCTCTGATATAATATTCATTATTAATGAAAATTTTTAATTGTATTAAAACTTTGCAAAAAGAATTATTTGTCTTGAAGGCCTTCAGGTACATTTAACCCACCGTTACACGCGCGTTTAAATTACATTTCTCTCTAAATCTATAATCGCATTCTAAACGTGGTTTTTTACCAGTGTAAGTAAGCTTGTATTTATTAAAATTACTTTTCTGTGTAAAATTAGAATCGCATTCTAAACAGTTGTATGGTTGTTTGCCAGTATGAAAATGCTTGTGTTTATTTCAATTATTTTTCTCTCTAAAACTAGAATCGTAATCTAAACATGTGTATGGTTTTGTGTGTATGAATATGCTTTTGCAGTTTAAGGTTTCTTTATGGCCGAAATGAAAATCGCATTTTAATCGTTTGTATGGTTTTTTTCCAGTATGAATAATCATGTGTCTATTTAAATGTCTTTTCCGGCCAAAACGAGAATCGCATTCTAGCGATATGGTTTTGCCAGTATAAAAAAGCTTGTGGGTATTTAAATGTGATTTCTTTCTAAAACTAGAATCCTCCAAAAACTAGAATTGCCAAATTATTCCTTATTAACCCCTCCTTGAATTAAATATAAACGGATTGCAGTAATGTGCACCGTACTGCAGACACCAATCACACTTTTTGAGGAAAACAATTTATAACTTAAAGATCTTTATTAAATGATGGTTGAAACATGAAACTCAACTGGCCTTTAGACGTGAAATATAGAAGCAGCTACTTTGAAAACCAGTCGAAAATGCATTCAATAAAAATGAAATGCTTTTCTAAATACTAAATAAATGCTTTAGAAATTTGATATCTTAGAAATTAGAAACACCGAAATAATTTGCCACAAAATTAATTAATTTTAGAGAACATTTCTGAATTCTCTTGGGTTTAATCCACTTGCCTAGATTTTTGCACTTTCCTAGATTTTTGCAAAATTAAATGTAAACTTTTAATTTTACTAAAACTTTACAAAAAGAATTATTTATCTTGACGGATGTAAGGTATATTTAACGTGCGTTTAAATTACCTTTTTCTCTAAAGCTAAAATCGCATTCTAAACGTTTGTTTGGTTTTTTGTCAGTATGAATATGCTTGTGTTTATTTAAATTATTTTTCTCTCTAAATCTAGAATCGCAATCTACACATTTGTATGGTTTTTTTACCATTATGAATATGCTTGTGTTTATTTAAATTAAGTTTAACTCTAAAACTAGAATCGCAAACTAAATATTTGTATGGTTTTGTGGGATTATGAACAAGCTTATGCCTATTTAAGGTTTCTTTATGGGCCTAAGAAAAATCGCATTTTAAACATTTGTATGGTTTTTTCTCAGTATGAATATGCTTGTGTTTATTTAAATTACTTTTCTCTCTAAAACTAGAATCGGAATCTAAACATATGTATCGCGTTTTGGACGTATGAATAAGCTTGTGTCTATTTAAGGTTTCTTTATAGCCGAATCGAAAAACACATTCTAAACATTTGTATGGTTTTTGCCAGTATGAACAATCCTGTGTATTTAAATGCTCTTTCCGGCCAAACTGAGAATCGCATTCTAGACAAATGGTTTCTGGCCAGTATGAACAAGTTTGTGGGTAATTAAATGCGATTTATGTGTAAAACAAGAATCTGACTAAAACTGGAACTAGCAAATTATTACTTATTAAACCCTCTTTGAAGTACTTATAAACGGATTGGAGGGATGTGCAGGCACCACTCACACGTTTTTAGGGAAATAATTTATAACTTAAAATTTTTATTCTGTGATGGTTGTAACTTGAAATTCACCTGGCCTTCAGATACGATGTATAGAAGCAGTTACTTTGCAAACATAATATGGGACTAGTAGCGAAATAACCCTTTCATATCGAAAGTGCAAGAAATCAAAGAAGATATCTCTTCATTGGCACAAAAAAGTGCAAAAAATGTAAGGAAAAAAGGTGGCAATAAACAAACCTCATTACGTGTTGTTTATTTCTACTGTATATTTTTTTAAATTAAATTTTCATTTTTATGTTGTACCTGGTAAGATGAATGAGTTATGTTCACGAAGACTTAAACGCGAAATATCTCAATAAAGTCATTAATTCAGGGCAGGCGGTGTAGAGCCGAGCGATAATTTCATGGAAAAATAGTTTATGTGTATGGTCGCGGATTCGCATGTTTACGATTCCGACACAGAGATGAACGGATCTCTCTGTACATTATACAATCTATGGGCACAATGTAGCAATGGCGTGCTTCTGCATACGAAAACATTACCTCTGAATAAATTATACTTTCCTCTACAAATTTTCTTTTCACTAATAAAAAACTATAAAATCTAGTAATGCTAAAATCAGAGGTTATCATTTCTGTGCTCCCATTGTAAGTTTATAGTAGTAGGTTGTAAATAGAATTACCTGTAGTTTAGGTAAATATTGTTTAGGTTCCCTTGTATCAAGTGGTTAGTAAAATGTTCCGAAGGTGCTCTAAGAGTGACGTATTGGCAAGCCTTATGTTGCTTATCTTTCAACTTACCTTAAGTTTAGTTGTAGGTGGTTCAGCTTCCGTAGCATTTATTTGAGTGATTTTATTGAAAGGCTAATTACTGTTAGCTTAATTTTAGACGAGTTTTCAACTGAAAATTATATCTAAGTGTAAGTATCTAAGTTTTTAGTAAAATCCTTACGTTGGAAGGGTCGACTGTTGTTCCGTAATGGGCGTCTGAATTGTTAGAAATTCGGAGCTATTGTTTACAATAGTATTTGGTGAATGTCAGCTGAGGTTCTATTGTGCTGTAAATTAATTTCAATTCATTGTAAATTTGTTTCCAGGAGTTTGAATATAAATATACGTGAAATTTTGGATAAATAATTTCGTAATTTTACAAAATTATTACTTGTATGGATAAGTAATTTTACTTGCAACTGCCATCATCAGGGTTTAGTAAAGTGGAGTATTGAGTTGACTTGTCATTATTATAGTACAGTAATTCACTGAAAGGTGTTAGGACCTAAAATATTTTTTGTGATATGAAATGTTTATCATTATTTTGTTAAAATTGTTTTTAAATGAAATAAATTTTATATGGTTGCTATTATTATATGTTGAACTGTATCTCGTGCAATCCTTCCACTTTTACTCTTGTATCTTTAAGAAGATGCTGGCACCCAAAAGTAAGTGGTATACCAGGCGAGCCAGGAAGTTCCAGCATTACGCCATCAAACGAGTAAATCTGAACTGATCGCGAACCAGGCCTTACATCTCTCAGAAGTTGGAAACGTTTCAGTTGCATATGGAGACAGTTGGAAACGGTGCAAACAAGGTGACAGCAGAGACAGATACACATTATTTCGAAAGTATTAAATCTTGTTTACAATAAACAAAGTGACTATTAAAGTTCTTATTTTCGTATTTATTTTGGCAAATTCTTATGTTTTTATGATATGTATATGTTCCTTCAAGGAACAATGTCTATTGTGCGTTAATGACGCCGCATTAATACGCGCGGGACATACTTGCACAATATATTGGATGAGAGTAGACGATGTGTTCAAGTTTTCATCACTACTAATATTTGTTATATCATGTTGTCGCTGTCCATGGCGCGATTTTAGAAAACTAATTTAAATTGCTCTAGATCGTTGACGGTGACTTGTGCTATATCTATGATTCTGAATTTGAACAATTGGGAGATGTAATTTCAAAATCTACCGCAATTGTGACAGCTTAAAAAGAATATTAGCACAAAAAATTAATTAAAATATTAAATATGAAGCTGGTATTAATTTACTAATAATGCCCGTAATAATATCGAGTATTTGATTTAATAAAAATTTAATTAATTTATAGTACTGCTCAGACTATCACCATCTATTGCAATAATTCACGGTGATTAATATTAGGTATAAATAAGAAGCGAGATGCTTAATAATAACGCTAAAACTGAACTCGTTTATTATTACAGATAATTAACAATGTATACAAGAGAATGAAAGAAACTGAAACCGTGCTAAAAGTTGAACCATTTAAGCTCATATATTAATAAGAAATGTTTAATTTCAAAACGTTTTGAAAGAACATTTAACTTATTTTTATTGCTTCTTTTTAATAGTTAGTTTGTTTTCGGTTGTTTCGTTTGAGTGGTTGTTGTTGATTAGGTGATTAGCATAGTGTGACCAGTGTGACCATGTTATATACCAGGTCTTCTTAATGCATATTGGTGTTCTCTGTATCTTGTTTTGAAGTTAAGATTTGATAATATTTGCTCTTTGCCACACAATATAATTGCACTTTCATCATCATCATCATCACTCAGCCTTGTCTCGTCCACTGCTGGACATAGGCCTCCCGTAATCCAATCCATCTTTGC